>JAOBAT010025123.1:0-31560 GCA_026413305.1 Hydrozoanthus tunicans | reverse complement strand
ATACAATAAAAACCAATACCCCTAAATCAGGTTTTGAGAAATTGAGTTTTGAAAAAGTGGGGAGGGGTGGGGTAGGTTGGTATGTGCCGCCACCCACCACCTCCCTCGACGAAATTGGGTTCCTTAAAAATGCCATTGTTTTGACTTCTTCCCTAAGTGTAGAGTATAGGCTGTTCTATCAGCCTCTTGTTTTATATTTGTCTGCATGCATGGAGGGGGACTTCTCGAACGCTTATACATGGATAAAAATTTGCGTTTTAAAAGGCTAGTAAGTTTTGAGGAACTGTAAATTTTTTTTCAGGTACATAATTGGTTTCAAACTAATTTTGTTTTTTTTTATCAACGCAATTTCAGTTATCGATACTGTAGACAATGCAATTAAGGCGAGAGTACATCGAACCTTTGGATAGGGAGGAAGTTAAAATTAAAGGTATTAGGAATAGAATAAGGAGAATATAATTTAGTAAAATCAGCAAACCGTTCCTCCTTGCAAGGGACTAAGTACAGCTTTGGTTTGAGGACGGTTTGACGAATTCGAAAAACCCTTCAAAACTACCAATTTGCACTGAGGAAGAAAAAACAAAACTCAAAAATCACCCAAAAATGATTCTCTCCTTCATTCCATTGTAGATTCAAACCATTGATTGGGAGGGGGGCTTAATGCATGAAAATGTTTTTTTCGTTTCAAATGTTTGTCCTTAAAAGGCTGCGTTGCTTATTTTCAACATATAATGGTATTTGTAGGACTTCTAGAACGTGTCCCCAGACTCGTAAGCGCCCTACCTACCAGAGTCCTATTATTAGGCAAGTTTTCTTACCACGATATTTTTAGAAACCAAGCCGTTCGTTTCTTTATGTACTTTAATTCATTCATTCATCCTTCAATTCCATCCATCCATTCATTTTTAATACTTTACGATCAAAAGTTGTTCTTCAGTTTTAAAATGTTTGATGTTATTGCTTTGAGCGTTAGATCACGTAGGAGCATTTAAAACAATACATGTTAAGTTTTTAGCTGTTATGTATATTTACTCGGCAACATACCTAACAATATAACCTAATAGCACTTTTTTTAAAATTTTTTTTTATAGTTTTTAAAAAATCTGTATTCCTTAGGCTAACCTAACAACAGTTTTCTTGAGACTAGTTTAGCATTTATTTGTTCATTCACTCGATCATTCATTCGTTCACTCATTCATTCATTTATTCTTTCATTAATCAATCAATTAATTGATTCATTCATTCATTTTTTCATTCGTTCATTCATTCATTCACTGCGCGCGACTCACTCACATATGTCTTTTCGCGCCTTTTTCTTTTTGCAGCTTCGTGTGTGTTTACACCAAGTAGCATTTGCTGCTGTGTAACCTTAGGAAAATGTCTGGCAACGGAAGTGGCTGGCTGAGGATGTGGCACATTTGGCCTTGCAGCACACAGAATTATAAGCAAGAACAGCAGAGGCTTGTTAACCACTTTTATTTAGGAAAAAATGATTGAGATTTGAAGCGTATAGAGTAAATAATCGATGGCGTCGTGGTCTGGCTTTACTGAGGAAGAAGTTGAGCGCTTGAAGCAACAGACGTCGAGGCCAAGAGGGTCAGAGATAGAAAACAAAGACGATTGTTATTCTAAAAAAGAAAACAACTTTAAAAAAGCATCCATAACAAATTCATCCAGGAAACAACGGCCGAGGGAGAAAATCAGAACACGAAAGCAAATAAGTGAAAATGATGGCAACAAACGTCCAGTTGCTTCTAACATTTGTCCTCCGCGGAGTGATGTGGCGGAGAGCTGCGATACAGACACGAAGCAAAACACTCTCTCTGTGGAAGAAGACGCACCCGAGAGCGAAAGGGTAATGTCTTGCAGTAAAAACGAAGAGGTCGTGAAAGATGAACCCCTGCAGGATGGAGATCGAAAGCTGGGTACAGCCAAACATGAAGCACCAGAACTGAAAATAGTAGAAGAACCAGAAAGGTTGGAGAAGTTATGGTTTGGGGATACTTGTTGAAAACTGTTTGTAACTTTATATTTAACTCTACAATTTAGCTTTATTTAAGACACCAAATAGAGAATTCGGCGTCAATGGTAATAATATGAATAGTTATGTTAACATTATTAGCTGCAAAAAAATTAAATGCTAACAGTTGTTATAATTATTATAACCATATAAATAGTATCAATAGTAAGACAGTAATATTACTTACATACTTTGATTTGAATCCTCATAGTCTTACAACTGTACAGGATATACTAAGATACAAAACTGCTTTAAGTTACAAGTAAAATTTCCATATGCCCATATAGAGATTGGCCTACAAACTTCACATTTTCAATTTGAGAATAAAAAAGTACAGTCCTTACCCCAACTCTAACCGTTACTCCTAACCCTAAGTGCAGTGACTTTGAAAATTTTTGGTTGCTTGTAAAGTGAGGTTTATACCCAATATTTTGGTCTGAACATCAACAACTTTACATGCATTTAATTAAGTATGGGTGAGTATGGAAATTTTGCTGAATGACATGCTACATACATTCCTAACTTATAAAATAACATACAAAAAAGAGGGAAAAAAACTAAGAAAATTTTAATTTATGTATACATATACAATTATAATTAAAAGGAATTTCTAGGAATACAAAAATAGTTATATAGTGTACTGTAGTAATGAAGTAAAGTTCCATGGAACAGTTAGTGAGGGTGACAGATGATTCTAATGATAGGCAAGGGATATGCTTGAAAAGCTTAAGGAGTGGTAGCAGTTTTGGGGGTAGCGAATGGTAATCCTGACACAGTTCAGATCCTGAGATGGCCAATTTTCAATCTGAGCCTGAGACCTCAGAAAGCAATGGACAATCAGAGACGTTACAATATGAAAGAGTTAAAATACAGAGACACCAAACAAACTTTAAGCAAAATAGAGACTTAAAGCTTCAACAGAAATTTTGTGTGAAAATCCGAGACTGTGAGACAAAGAAAAAAATTTGAGACGTCATCTCAGGACACAATGACAAAAAAAACAGTGACAAGATTTTGATAACTACTAAGCTATAAATGCTGAGTCTTTCGCTTTTTAAGGGTCCACCATCGGCTACCCCTATTCTTGTTAAAGGTTATTATTGCATTCATTTCAAGTTCAATTTGGAAATAATTTTCACAAGGCTTATTTTTTAACTTAGTTCAGGTTTTCGAAAACATGAGTGCAAATTGTTTCAAATTTGAACAAGAAAATTTATGCAAAATTTAATACTTTTCCTCTCATGCTATGTTCTGTAGTTATGAGTATTATTTACTATATAATTGCTGCAATAAAAACTTGCATCCGACAGATTTTCAAAGCTTAACAAACTTCAGTTTAAGCTTCATTTGTATGACAGTGCTTTAACTAACATTTCAGTTCTCCTCAAATCTTCAAATAGAATCCAAGAAATTGAGCTATCTGCACTTCAGAAGATGCACTCAAAACAGAAGCAAATGGAAGAAGAAAACAAGAAGAAAAAAGCACTGTTACAACAAGCAATTACAGAGAGGTATAGTATCCCGGATAGAATATATTGTGAATTAACCTTATCATGCTAAAAATGGTTTCAGCAAAAATTTAAAATATTCTAACTTTAAAACCACCACTTGAAAACCAACAAAGTGACCTTTCATTTTCTTTGTCTTTACAAGTAGATTATGAAAAAGTCCATTTCTTCAACAAATTCTGAAGTTTGCAATTATGTTGAGATTTTTATTACTTTGGATTTTTAAAACTTAGCAGGACAAGGGTTAATCTTAAGGTTTGGATTTCTTGAAGTTTTACTGGAAATGAGGTAAGGAAAAAATGGAGGGAGGGGAAATCCCCTCCCTCTCCCTTCATTTTTTTGCTTGCTTCATTTCTCGCATCTTCAAAACTTCAAGAAATGCTTGTTTCCCAGGCTATGATTTGTGTTGATATAAACTTGTCTCTGAGAAATTTAAAAAATAGTACAGAACACAATGCAATTGCTAAGCTTTCAATGTTCTGGACAGCCCTTGCAGTTTCACTGAACTTGTGGTCTTTAAAACTTGTGAAAGGTCTTGGGGTAGAATATTGCAATTGACATTCTTTTAATTTGTAGTACTTGTCAGGTTATCAATCCAGGTGTAAAAAATTAGAATTAATGATTAAACTTGTGACACAGGGTGGGAACTGTAGGTACAGGTTTTATATTGTTTTGTTTATTGCTCAGTTTTAGTGAAAGAAGAAGCAGTAGTTTAGAATGTAATAAAGTGTTTGACAAAAATGGTACATATTACCATACAGTACCACCTCCTGGTTAGCCCAGTTGGTAAGGTGCCAGTCTGTCGTGAGGGAGGCCCGGATTCAATACCTGGTGCTGGACCTTCCTTGTTGGGGTCTTGAAATAACTAACTGAAGGTGCTGCTTTTGCTCTTACATCTGCAAACAGTTAAACCTTCACATCTTCTCGGATAAGGGCGTTAAACCATAGGCCCCAGGTGGCAGGCCTCGAAGGGGACCTTGAGTCCTGTTACCTGTTCCCCTGTGACTCCTTGTGTCAAAAAATAACAACAAAAAAATTAAAAAATTATTCTGACCAGTTTTTTTTCAATGTGTGTTTGGATTAAGAAAGTTTTATGAATGTGCAAGTTGTACAAACTGATCCAAACTAATCATCAAGAATACACTGATCTTTTACAACTTAGGAGAGTATTGATCTTTGTACTTGGTTATTTGTGCTCAAAGACACAACACATTGGTCTGACTGGGGCTCAAACTTTCTACCCTGGGATTATGAATCAAACACGCTAGCATGCCTATATTGTAGTCTTATAACTCTTTTCTTAATCTTATTTTGAGTTTTTTGTTTTGGTTAATTAATTTTCAGATTTAAGAAGACTCAAAAGGAAACCAGAACCCTTGCTGTTGTGCAGGAGGAATTGAAGCACTTGGATTCTATCTTGTCCGCAGATGTTGCAATATTACGAGACAAGATTGAGGCAGCGAGTATTGATTACCTCAGGGCAGAGTGAGTGGAATTATTTTATACAAATGGAAAGCTATTTAAAGCTAAATTCTTTCTTGAGCCTAAGTGGCTCATAGGGCCGGTTCTTTTCTCAGGTTTCTGTAGTGTTAAGCTAAGGAGAGTCTTTGACTCCCCCTGGACATGACACTAATTTATTGCAGGTTAGCTCCCAGCAGAAATGGTTCTCAGTTTTACAGCTGAGTCGACTTGAACAAAGTCAGATAAAGTATCTTGCTCAAGGACAAAACACAGTGGTCTGACTGTGGCTTGAACTTGTGACCTTAGGATTCAAGTCAAACACACTTGTTAACAGCTCGGCTTCTATGCTGCAACTTTATACACTTGGAAGCTGTGTATTTGTTTAGAGAAATTGAGTGTGAGAATGCTTGGCTAAAGTCTTTGTTTTATTTCCTTTCTCCATTTGAAGGCTACATTATAGTTTAAGTGGGATTTTTTTGCTGTTTGAGTTACTTATGTTATTTTGCCTTAGTATCAGCTATTCAAATAAAGCTTACTCAATGCTACCAAGAAATGTGGTAATTTCATATGTTCAGTCTTCAATTGGATTGATCACATCCAGTGAGAATTAGTAGAACTAGCTTTAGATTCAGTGCCATAGCTAACTTAGTATCAAGTGGTTCAGATTTTGTTTTTTTTATAAAACACAGTTTAGTTTGAAAGTATACATTTTTGAATTACAAAATTCGAAACTAATTGTTTTTTTGCTTAAAAAAGTATATTCAGAGTTTAACTAAACTACTATATTTAAGAAGGTTGTGCTTCGTTAATTTTTAAAGTTGTAAGAACCAATTGTTGAAGAATTTTTAAGCACCAGTATTCAAGTTTAACTTAAAATTTGTTTCACTAAACAGGAAAAGATATGAGAGAGCAGAGGCTGAATTTGTTGCTGCAAAGATTGACCTTCACAAGAAAACCGAGTGTAAAGAGCAGCTGACAGAGCATTTATATGTCATTATTGAAGAAAATGAGGCCAGAAAAGCAAAGAAGCTAGAAGAGCTGATGTCGAAATTGGAATTACGAGAAGACTTATCACAATGTTCTCTTTTGTCACTTGCAAGAGAAGGTGCCAGTGTGGAGTGTATGCGAGCAGAAGAGGATACCAGTGTGGAGTGTATGCGAGCAGAAGGGGGTGACCGTGTAGGGGTTGGGTCAACAGAAGGTGGTACCTTTGCAGCAGGTACACCTGTGGAGAGGGTGACCAGTATATGGGGTGTGCCATTAGAAGGGGGTACTAGTGTAGGGGCCACGCCTGTGAAAGGGGCAAGCATTGTAGGGCAAGGGAAAACAAAAAACAATGACAATTTAGCAGAGGGCATAACTAAGACAGCTAATGTTACAGTGAATAATATGTCAAGTAAGACTACAGATGAAGAACATTCAACAAAAGAAAGCTAACACTAGCTTTCCCCCAAATACTTCCCCAAAAACCAATGTGTATTTGAAGGACATACTAATGGTGTGGTTGTTTAGTTTCATGAAGTTTCTTTCCCACATGAATCATTTACTCTTACTCACAACCAGGTTGTATCGCTCACAACCAAAAGAAGTATTTCGTTGCTGCTAGTTTTTAAAAGAACTTTCTTGTTTTGAAATATCATAAATAAGGTGGAAGCTTGTATACCTAAGCAGAGACATTTTAGTAGAGATTGAAAGGCCTGGGGCTTACAATCATTTGCAACATAAGACATGCACTAGATTTTCAATTTGGAAGGCAAGTTTTTTTAAAAAAGGACCGAACTCCCTGCCATGTATTCCGGTGCTACAGTTCGTCTTTAGTTCATCGACAAAAGTGCTACATTTTAAAAATATAAAGCAGCACAAAACAGTCCAACTCCAGGTGTGTATGTGTATGTTTTTGCGGGGAGAGATTAAGGGGGCAGAACCAACTACCTTCCACACCCTAAATATCCTGCCTGCCATACCTTCATGGCCCTATATCTCCCGCTTCCCGCCCTTTCGGCCACATTCCAATCTTGCTAAATATCCTGCATCCCCCACCCCCCAATCCCCCTTTGTTATCCCGAATGCTGCTTTTGGAATTTATCCTGCTGACTGTACCCCGTCCCTTTTCACCAAATATTTCAAATTGACAACTTTACATACTTGTTACATACATGTTTTATTATTATCCATTCATTTACATACAACTATTTGGTTTACTAAGTAATTGCAAACACTTTCTGGCCAATGCATGTGATAGTTTCTTATAAACTAGGCAGTAAGTGTTGCCATTTTTTCAAGGCAGATAACTCGTCATCCGACAACTGCATGCAGTGTCTTAAATGATATCAAATTAAGCACATTTTCGATATTTATAAATAAATTAAAATTCAATGCTTCAGTAGAGCGAAAGCTGTAAAAATTTATACTCAAATAAAAATTATGTGGCAAAAGTTCTGGCAAGTACAACGTTTAGATATAGCAAAACCCATGAGGTGGCATCAGATGGATCAAACATGTTCATCAAGATCGATTTTGACCCGACTATTTTTAATCGTGATGATAACCTATTACAAATAATTCTTACAGTGTTTTATGAGAAAAATTTGCTTTTCGGTGGGCTTCTTGACTAAATTTCGCAGATAACAATTTTACATCACTTGTTTTTTTTCATTTACCGAATCGCAGTACTAACAGATATATACAAAGTTAATGTACCACATACGGTATAGGTATTATTTATATTGTCTGAAATCAGTTAAGATTTGAGGCTGATTTAAGAAAAAGAGTGTAATTTAGTTTGGGCCTCCTGTGAGTACTCACGGTAATAAATTGCGGAGACTGGGGAAAAGTTTGGTCAAAGATGGCGGACGAAGATTTAAGTATTCGTTCGTGGCTTCGAGATGAAGGTTATGAAAAATACAAAGAAGCTAGGCGTCTTTCTGATGAAGAATCGCTGAATGATTCTCCTAGTGAACCTTTCAAGTCAAAATATGCCGCTAGAAACATTTTCTCAGAGCTGAAAGCGAAACTAGAATCATTTGAAAACCAAGAAGATGATAACGAACGGTCGAGTCAGCTCCGGCGTAGAATGGCAATCCTGGAGTATCAGATCGGTGTAAATTATATTGAAACAGAAGAGTTAAGTACTGGAGAAGAACACTTGCTGTGCTGCTTGAAGAAGCTAGAAGATGATCGTTTGAATAAGCAGTGCTGTAACGTGTTGTTGAATCTGTTGAACCAACTTGGTATTTTGTGGTCTCAGCGGGGAGAGGCGAAGAAAGCAATGGAGTATTTACAGGGTGCTGAAAAACTTTATCACACGTTCAAGAAAAACGTCGGAGGGGCTCCTCTAGGACTGCATGAGTAAGTAGTAATGAAAGTAAATTCCAATGATCAGACGCCGTACTCAGTCATTAAGATGTTTATATGTCTTCAAGTGATGACATTACTGCATTTACAGGCAAATTTTCAGTTTTTTAAAAATTTGCTGCCAATCCATAACCTTTGAATGAATTTGAGCCAAACTCGGACTGGTGATGCACTTTAAGGTTTTGTTCAGACTAGAACTTTATTAATTTTCATTGTCATGGCAACAATTTGGGTTCCGGGCTCCATAACTGAATTGATAAGTTTTTTTAATCTAATCAGATGTGCAACATTTTACAACATAACTTCTGTTCTTAACAAGTAAAAGAGAAAAAAAAAGATTTGACTTAAGTTAATTCCCTTTGTGAAAGCTCTTAATTAAGAATAGCAGAATTTTTTTTATAAATGGGGGCCTGGAATCAAGTTTATAACCATGACAATGAAAAATTGTCACTTTTTTAGGAAAACATCAAGATGGATCACAAAACCAAGTTTGGCTCATATTCGTCCAAAGGTTGCGGATTGGCACTGGATTCAAAAAACAAAGATTTTAAG
Source organism: Hydrozoanthus tunicans (assembly GCA_026413305.1). Classification (NCBI taxonomy): domain Eukaryota; kingdom Metazoa; phylum Cnidaria; class Anthozoa; order Zoantharia; family Hydrozoanthidae; genus Hydrozoanthus; species Hydrozoanthus tunicans. Next base: position 22,665 of record JAOBAT010025123.1, on the reverse strand, counting down.
TATCTTGCTGATGAAGAATCACTGAATGACTCTCTTAGCCGCTAGAAACATTTTCTCAGAGCTGAAAGTGAAACTAGAATCAAAGAAACTAGATTCTTCATCAGAAAGATGCCTAGCTTTGTATTTTAAATCCAGTGCAAATGGTCTCATCACTTGAAAACTTAAAATGTTAATATCTTGAGAGCCATAAAAGATTTTGACAAAATTTTTCATTGCTATTCCTCATTTAGCAAGCTCTATCCACTGAGACACCATTTTTTTATTCACCATTTACTCATTTAGGTGAAAATCATGTGTCACACAGCAAAACCATGCGAGTAGGAAGGTCTGCATGTACATATATACACCCACTTCATCTTGGGATGTATTATAGTTTTATCATGAAACCAAATTGTAATGCAGTTTAAAAAGAAAACATATTATACAAAGCAACTCAAAAATGTCAGAATATGAATACAGTGCTTCAAATTGTAGGCTGTTTTGTCCTGAAGAACAGCTGTCTGAGCATGAGAGGGAGATTGCATTTGACCATGCCTTCACTCATAGCTTGTACTACCTTGCTCAAGTCTACAATGCTCAAGGAGAATCTACGAAGGCAGCCATGTATTGCCATACTACTTTGTTACGCCAGCTGGAAACTGGCAAGTATGAACCAGTTGACTGGGCAATAAACTGTGCAACACTCTCCCAGTATTACCTCACTGAAGGGAACTATAGCATGGCAAGACATTGTCTTGGTAAGTTTTGTTTCACTCTTTACACCAGTATAATTGAAAAGTTGAGTCCAGTGTTACAAGTTTAAAATACATGCATGCTTTACTCAGTGGATAAGAACTGTGACTACCAAGAGGGGGGAGGTTCCACCCCCAGCTTCATTGAGGATCGAACATCATTTTGTGTGGCCTTCTTTTGCAACACCACCCATGGACTGGGGCTTTAGCTGTTAGGAAATGCTATATGAAACCTCTGGGAGCAAAATTCTAAGACTCTTCCAAACTCTCCCTATTTGGTTGGCCTGACATGCATGTATATTCTAGGTTGGAGCAAATGCATGCACGATAGAATTGAATTGTAGATGGCAGTCCTTGCCCAGCCCACATGCTATAGTTGCTTAATGAGTTAGTAAATTAGATCAAATTGAGGTAGTTCACAATGATTATCCATATTTCATATAATTAAACATACCAAAAAATTCTGATAATAATTAAGTCCCACCATGTATTATTAAGTTTTGGGGCATTTAGGAATCACTTTTGAAATAAAAACTCCTTTCATGAATGAGCTCCTCCTGAAAAAATAAACTCCTGGGGGTTTTGCTTAGAATGATAATAATATGTACAATTATAAAACGTCGGTTGCTTGTGGTGCTGAGTTGCTGCAATTGGTTAGACCTCTGCATCTTCTTGAGATAATGATGATAAAATGTAGGCCCTCTGAGTCCAATAAATGTTATGTAAAACCTGTTGGGTTCTCACAGACCAAAGAGTAGGGAAGCTACTAAGATGAAAGTTTTTAATTTTATTTTCATTTCTATAATGTGGTTTGCATTGTTTGTTATAAACTCACTCACACTGTGTTAACAGCTTGTTCAAGTCGAGTATTTTCTGAGGCAGAAGAGAAGGAGATAGTTGAACCAGTACTGGATGATGATAGTGAGGAAGAGAGACAAAAGAAAGAAAGGATTCCTCACAGGAAAGCTGATATTGCAAGGTGAAGAAAGGTTCCATTAAAGTGCTACTGAAACCATTTTGTCATTGGTACTTTTAATTTATAGCCCCAAGGGCTTGTTCAAAACTTCAATTCGACTGTTAATGGATAAAAGTGCTTACCTGACCAATTTAAGTCTGAAATAAGCTTTTCAAAATAGTGCATGCAGTGCAAATAAAATTTAAAGCATATGGCGACAATTTATAAGGACACATGATTTGAAAGCACTCCAAGAATGTAAAATTGCATATCACTAGCTCCATACTAGCGTTTACAGCGAGCCAGTGATTTTTTTTGCTTAAACACTGAGCCACCTGTCATGCAAACGTCGCCATGATCATATGAGGTAGACCAGAAAATCATGTGACAACATACATATCTAGTAGGATTAAGACATTTTCTTAGCTTTGATGCTAAAAGAGACATTTGTCTCCGTTAATTCTCAGCGAAAATTTAATCTGGTAGCAAACTTGAACCTGAACAGAAACTATACGGGTCAAACTTAACTTTAGATATTTTGAACTGTCATTTTAAGATTCTGCTTCAGTAGCCCTTTCTCACTATACGAGAAGTGCCCAAGGACTATGCTACATCCCAAGCCAATTCTGTCCCCCTCATACCCCCCACTGATAGTTTTTGGGAGCAGGCTTTACCCTGTAGTCCTGAAGTGCTTTAGCACCTGTTGGAAGTTGTTTGGAAAAAGTCCATTTATTTATTAAATTTTTATTCAACTGAATATTGAGTTTCTCCCATTCTGATTGCATTGGTGCACTCAATCTAATATCAGCTAATTAGCCTTATTGACTATACATGGTCCAAACTGACTGTTTAGTGTTGCAATTGAAGAGTCTAGTGCAAAAACAGCGTAAGTGACTTTTGATAAAGTTCTCAATTCTCTCTACATTATCCCTGTTATCTCTTGATAATCATTGGGAGAATTTAGTGTTTCATACAAAGTCACTTACATCGTTTTTACACTAGGGTCTTCAATGCTGAATAAATTTTAGCAGTCATTTTTAAGTTTCGATGGGTTTGAAAAACTCAAGAAGTTTAACAAAACAATTTTTCCATGCATGCTTATTTGATATGAGATGATTTATAGCCAACTCAGCACTACAAGCCTCTTGAGCTATTTACTGTCCCATATCCATTGTGCGCTCTTGGAATAGTTGTTAAATGTCTTAACCACTACCAAATGCTGCCCTTTTTAACCTTACTATTACTATTACCTTACCATCACTGCTATGGTTACCCTTACCACAATCATTCCCTTTACCTTAACTTACTGGTCATTGCCTGGTACCATTACAATTACCTTAATCTTTGTTTAATAGGTGTTGGAGCAAGTATTGCCTGGACATTCTCAAGACCTCAAAGGAACAAAGAGTAGCAGAGATGTATACAGAAAATGAAGAAGAAAGCCTTGAGTCAAATGCTCACAGAGAAGAGAACATGCCTGAAGACAGTAGCATAGATCGCAATATGCAAGGTAAGACACAGCATGGTTTAGAACTTGTTTCTTCGGTTACCAGGAATTTACTTAAGGCTAATTTACTTATTTCCTTCTTTTACTTTTTTCACAATGTCTTTGTCCATTCCAAGTAAGATAGAGAAGCAACAACAAAGAAAATTAAAAAAAAACAAAGATAGCTGTTATGGTCAGTTTGTGAGAGAAAAGGTGACTTCTCAGATAATCACTTAAAATTTAGTTTTTTTCGGCTCTAAAAGGGGGGTTAGACCTAGTTGTGGTTTTCTAAAACAGATCTGGTGATGAACAGTATCGATTTGGTCAAAGTACCAACAATGTACCAATTATCACTTTTTCTGTGTGTTTGATACACCTCAGCACCTACTGTCACACAAGTTTGCAGACCGCACATCCATATCAAAATGCCAAAATACTGAACTTTTAACAGGAAGATCAAGGGAAGAGTGCTTTCATGTATAAGAGATATGTTCATCTTTGCTGTTACTCCTAATCCTCCAGAAATCAGTTTTCCTTTACTTTTTCTAATGAAATTATCGAATGATTGTTTAGAATAATAATTATACGAAAAATTATAGTGAATAAAACCGCTCAGGAAATAGCATGTTCAAGAGGTTCCATTTTTCATTAATATCCAGTTACAATGCATCTGAAACTTCTAAGAGGTTTTGAGTTCAGTCAGTTTCAGTTTTATTTGTTTCACCTTATTACAAATATTTACCTTTAAATACTAATTAATGTGGCAAGGAAGCCCAAAAGAAACCAACACAGCTTGTATTGTTTTTGCTTCCCTGTGGTTCAAGGCGGTTACTGTTTTATACCTACTGTGTTATCTTCTAAGTTAACTCCTTTTTAAATGCTCAAAAATGAGTAAGTTTATAAAACTAAAAATGTTATTATGTTTACTCTAGACGTTCCAGAGGTAGTAGATGCGGAGGATATCGCATTTGGATTAGGAGATTCAGGAAAGGATCCTTTGCGGTTCGAATCTTTAGAAGTGACGTCTTTAGAGCAGGCGGTGGTTTGTGAGAGAGTCAAGAGCTTTGAGGAGGTCAGAACTTGTCAGTCCATATAATCACTCACTAATCCCCAAACCAACCCTTGTGCTATTTTGAGAGCCAAGGCTGGTAAGGCTTGGCTTTATTTTTTAGGGGAGGGTTGAGTGGAACTTTATTTGTCCTATTTTGAATTAAACAAACGGTACGTTTGCATTATCAAGGCAGTAGTTAAGATATTTTACCCAAGTCTAACGAGGCTCTATTCAATCTTTGGTTTTGTATGTTTTCATGGTTGAAGTTGTCGCATGAGAATGTAAGATTGCGTATCACTAGCTGCACCTATGTGACATGCACAACCTTTGAAAGCAAAGCCTTAGGTTAAATTAGTGTTTCATTTAGATCAAAAGCGATTCATTTGGGTCAAACACGTCAACTCCAGTATCTGCTATACCTATTGACGACACCGATAACAGACTCTTGAAGAACCTTGTATATTGCAAATGCTTGTAATTTAAAGCATTCCTTGGTGATCTTCACAGTCAAAGCTACAAGTTTCTTTCAATGCTACAGCAAGAAAAGAAGGGACTGTTGGTAATGTTAGAAAGATCTTGACAGAAATTTTATCAACAGCTGACAGTAAGTCCTTTCTACCTACAGGCTCGTCTTGTGTTTCTCGAAGGTCAGCGGTGGCTGAATAAATCCAAAGAGTACTACGTGTTAGATGGCCACGTGACTGACCATATAGAGATCGTTCAGGACATGAGTCAGTTGTTCAAATACCTGGCCTTCTTTGAGAACGAATTTGAACGTCGATGTAAGATGCACAAGAGGCGAGCGGACATGCTGAATGAGGTCCTTGTGGAGCTTAACCCCCAACACTACCTTTTGGTGTGCAGACAGGTACGTTGTGTATCCCAAACATTACCATATGGTGTGCAGACAGGTACGTTGTGTATCCCAAACATTACCTTTTGGTATGCAGACAGGTACGTCGTGTATCCCAAACATTACCTTGTGGTGTGCAGACAGGTACGTTGTGTATCTCAAACATTACCTTATGGTGTGCAGACAGGTACGTTGTGTTTCCCAAACATTACCTTATGGTGTGCAGACAGGTACGTTGTGTATCCCAAACATTACCTTTTGGTAAACAGACAGGTAAGTTGTGTATCCCAAACATTACCTTTTGGTATACAGACAGGTAAGTTGTGTATCCCAAACTTTACCTTTTGATATGCAGACAGGTACGTCGTGCATCTCAAACATTACCTTTTGGTATGCAGACAGGTACGTTGTGTATCCCAACATTACCTTGTGGTGTGCAGACAGGTACGTTGTGTATCCCAAACATTACGTTTTGGTATGCAGACAGGTACGTCGTGTATCCCAAACATTACCTTGTGGTGTGCAGACAGGTACGTTGTATATCCCAAACAATACCTTTTGGTATGCAGACAGGTACGTCGTGTATCCCAAACATTACCTTGTGGTGTGCAGACAGGTACGTTGTATGGTCCCAACAATATCCACTTTATGTGTACTCCCTGGGGAAAAAGTTAGTTTTGTTTTCCTTTGAGTCGCGATGTTTCCCGAGACGATATGTGAAGGTGCCATTACATCCCTTACATTACCATTACGCTCATTGATTTCCTAAGTCGAAAGGCCATTGCTCGAAACATCCGTTTCATTTTTTGACGCACATTCGTAGCCAGGTAAATTCCACTCTCCAGGGGCTGGGAATGAAATTAGTTTGGACGCGAGTGTGCTTACGACAATGAACATAAACTGTTGGACCTTTAATAAGCTCACAGAGCTTGTGATATTGTTTCGACAGCTGATGTTTGAAATCGGAGAGATCTACAATGACATGGTTGACCTGAAGATAGCCATCCAAGAGGAAAATAGCCAAGGCCCGACCCCACATTCAATGAAAAAAATAAACCATTTGATTGACCAGTCAATCAAGTACTTCCAGGGTTTCATCGACTCGCTCAAATCCAAAGGAAGTTTGCCCAAAACATTTGACGAAACACTAGTGAGACCAGCGCTTGTTGCTCATTTCTACATTGCAAGGCTACTTGCAAAGAAAATATGCAGCGATAAGCGAGAGAAGGTGGAGAATATGAAGAAAGGACTTGATTTGTACCAGTATACTATCGATTACTGTGCAGCCCATCCAGACATGCCTAAAGTGTTCGAAGAGGAGTACCGCCTCGCCCAGGAGTTTGTTTCACTTCTTCCCATTAAAATGGACAAAATCATGATGGGCCATTAGATCTCTGCATTGTTCCTGGAACGGTAAACATTGACTATCCTGATAGGAACATTTCTCGTTCTTCACGTGAAAATCATCGAGACTCTTCTAAAACTGGTTTAGGTATATTTCGCCTTGCTGGCTCACGTTTTAGTAACTCTGAAGACGGCTAAAGAAGTATTAGTGCGTAACTAGAGACAGGGCATAATCACCATCTTAGTAAGTCAATTGCCAAGTGAAAAACATGTTGAAACGTATGACGGTGAAAGGCAAAGAAAATGAAAAATGAAAAGTTGAAATAAAGAAAAAGTTAGAACAGATAAAAGAAATAAAAAGATATGTATAAGCAAAGGAAAGACGACGGAGGAAAAGAGCGTAACTGGTTCTCTTCAGACAAGTTTTTGTTCTTTGAAGCACCATTCTGGCCACGGGAAGATCTCGAACGCACAGCGGCTTTTTCAAGACAAGAACAAACCAAACCACACATGGCAAGTTAATAAAAATACTCAAAAACTAAAATTCTCCCGATTAGAGGTGGTGAATGACTCCGAGATACTGCCGTTTTCCTGCTTGGAAAAACAGTTACAAAATTTTGACTGCAACTTGAAAGTCTGTTCATTTTCTTTTATTGTCACGGAACGGCTTGACCTCAAGAATGAACACCAGTCATCTCTTAGATATTGCTTAGAAACTAGTATTATTTAAAACAAAACTTTACTACTAGCTGTTTCTAATAGAAAATGAAGTGTTGTGAGCTGAAAACAATTGTCTTTGTTTGCCAGGTAGATTCAGTATTAAAAACGCCAATTAGGGTGACCGTTGTTTAGGGAAGTGTCTAGAGGAAGACAACCTGTTTTATGAGTCTTTCAGCTCAGAAGCTTTATTAGGTATTGGTTTTGGTCTCGTTTCCTGGTCGTGCGTCTCAAAAGCAGCTGCCGAAAATGAGAGTGCTTGATCGAGCCAGCGTCAAACACGACACTAATTTGTGTAATTATAACGAATAATTTGATTTGGACGGATCAGCTGTCATCTTTGGAAGCAAAAAATGAAATCCCAATATGATCAGCTTGAAGAATACTTTCAATATTAATTAAATTGTTTGAACCTACCCACCTACATTCCAATCGTCAAAAGATACGTTTGGTTTTTTTCTGCCTAAAACTGGCGAGAAACGCCTTGTAGGCCTTGGTCCCAAACATGAGACAGTTGGAAGAGGAGCCCGCCGTTTGTGTTAAGAGAGGGGGATTCAACACTTTCCAGATGGCTTCTTTTATTCCTCTTCTCAGACATTGTTCCTCATTGTCTAGAACGAACGCGCTTTCCATTCTGATTGGATGACCTGTTTTCATCGTTGGTTCAGAAGGATCTATTTACCTCTGCGGTCGATGTTAAAAGCGTTTTGTGAAAACAGTTTGTCGATAAAGTTTGTAACTCTTCTTGTATTCACTAGTAGGATTGCCGATCAGTTTTTTTCTTTAGAAAGTCCAAACACAAACACTGTCATATTCGATTTTGTTTAACACAACAGCACACTTTGTCTTCTGGGTTATGCTCTCATGCATCCTTTGTTAGTTAAGAAGCTGCTCTTTCACTCTTGGCAAAATTATGTTGGAGATTTTGCTTCGTAAATCTTCAGCTTCCACTAGGTTCAAATTTACTCATAAAACAGCTTGTTCTATCGATGCGTTTTTTTCGGTGGGCGAACTCATCGAAACTACAACAAAAACCTATTTTCAAAAAAGACACTTCACTTAAAGACACGTAGAAGCTCAATATCATTTAGGCAGTTTTTAACCATATAGTGGATACAGGTCAGCCATTCGGAATCGGAAACACCTTCATTCTAAACAAGGAGGAACACTGTCCTTGAAGAAAAAAAACTTTTTTCACCCTACGTGCTAAATATAAGGAATATTTTTAAAATTAAGCAAGAAAACGACACGAACAGTGCGCATATCTCTTTGACAAGTCATTTATTTATTTCAAACACATTGTACAAAGGTGTTTACACAGGGTCCGTCCTTTCAGCAAGCCGGTCCTCCAAATTGATAACCCCGGGAGTTTCAGCATAGCTGGTGCGAGATATTGTAAAGAATGCATCAAGAGTCTTCCAAACCAGGAAAGTAACCCAGAAAAAGCTATACTGGTAAGGAAGCACCACAAATTACTTGAGTAGGGGTTTGGCATAGTGCACATGACTGTCTTTGTTGTTGTGAGACCTCGTGAGAAGATGTCTCGCGTAAACAAGTTCTCAATCACCGGAAACAGACTGAATGTGTTGTAACAGCTCCTCGCAGTATCTGAAAATCAAGTCGAGAACCTTAACAGCGCACTTCACCTCAATTCTTAAATAAAAAACTTTGGTTTAAACACAGTGTTTGCTGACTTCTCGTCCTAGAAAGTTCACTACCACACAACTATAGAATACGGGGTTCGGGAACTCGTCATGTGGTCAAAAATTTCGAGATAAAAAAGATACTTGAAGAGAGGAAGATTAGATTAGAATGATTAGCCCTACTGAAGGATTAATTACCCTGAAAACCAATAGAATTTGTAGAGGCTTTAGCTAATGTTACTTATAATCAAGTTTTGAACAACTCGATCTTCCTTACTTTAAGTGCCTTGACATAATCTCAACAATCTTTACCACAAAACAAATAAGCGAAGTTGGGACAGATTCCACTAACAAGCTGAACTATACCTAGATATACCAGTGCCGACTCTTTATACAAAACGAAAAATCAAGTATGACGCCAACATCCAGGTTTTTCCAGACCAACTCTTATCAAACTTTGTAACTCTTTTTACAAAGTAACAAAGTGAATATCATCTTCTAAGTGAAGAATACCAACTAGGAAATAAGTCTGCTGTCTAAAGCTGGTGTTCTTTGTCATTTCCAATTTTCTTAGTTTTCTAGATGAAAAAGGTTTTTCGAGTTTTAGATCTCCTTTATCATTTCAAGCATAGTTACAAACTTATTAAAGTGTACACGAGGTGAAAATTTTTATTGGTTCAGTGGACCTTGCTAAATAAGGAATAGCGATGAAAAAACTTTGTCAAAACCTTTTACGGTTCTCGAGATATTCTCAAATGATGACGTCATGCACGGTTCCGACAAACTTGCGTTTTAATTAAATCTGCCAATCCAGAACCTTTGGTTGTATTTAAGCCTAACTTGGGCTGCTGACGTATATCGAGGTAGATCGATTATCAGCCCAAGTTTGGCTCAAATTTATCCAAAGGTTATGGAATAGCAGCAGATTTTAAAAAAATGCAAAATTATCAGAGCCATACATGGCGTTGTCAGATTAGAAATTTAAATGGTAGCATCTCAAGAACAACAGATTTTGACAAATAATTGTCACCGCAATTCTTCACTTAGCAAGGTCTATCCACTGAAGGAATAAATTTTTTTTACTTCCTGTGCACTTTAAGCCTACAGCTAAGCAAAATCAATCCCTTTAGTTTCGCCGCATACCTGGCTACTCTGTGCTTGTGTTTCACTGCCTCCACTTGTTCCTTCAAGGCGGCAGGCTGAATTGTTGCTGCTTCCTTTAGGACGTTTAACACTGCCTCCTGGTAAAAGCAACCCAAACCTTTCAATCATAACACTTCCCTGCGGCTAACTAACAAAACGATTCTTTGGAAACAAGACTGGCTCATCGATTCTTAAAAGTGAATACCTGTATATTAACTGATGGATCATCGAGATGAATCAAGAGGCCTTTGAATATTGCTTGAAGATGGAACTTGTACAGGTAACAATCATAATTTGCCGGGAAGGCCCTGAAAATTAACAACATGAACGATTTCAGTGAAAAAAGGGAAAAATCAAAATTAACTTCTATCAAGTACTTGGAAACCATCAACCGAGTTACGAAGAACTGTTGTAGTTGGTGTTAATTTAGCTTGATCGTAGCGTAGTCCTGCAAAGAACTGCCGTAGTAGTTCGCGTTTCTTTGTTTATCACAGACGGATTCAATTTGACGTAATCTTTACAAACAAAGATTTTGAAATTTCGACACTAGTTTTATTGTTTCATTAAGTGAAATCCTTGGAAGGACTATTGTAATTGATACAAATTTCACCGTTCAGTAAGTGATCTCGCGAAGATGGCGTAAATGATACTACTGTAGTTTCATTGTTCCACTTAGTACAATCCTTGGAAGGACTATTGTAGTTGATACCAAACATATCGTTCCAGTAAGTGCAAGATCGCCTAAACGAATTAAGTTCATTGTTCCTCTTCATACAATTTTGGGAATGACTATTGAATTGATACTAATTTTATCGTTCAGCACGTGTGATCTTGGGACTAAGGTATAAACGGTATTAGTTTCATTGTTGCGAAGAACTATTGTAACTGATACTAATTTTATCGTTCAGTAAGTGTGATTTAGGGAAGGACTATGGTAATTGATACCAACTACATCATTCCAGTAAGTGCACGATCGAGCAAACGAATTGAGTTTAACTGTTCCGGTGTAATCTTGGAAGTACTATTCTAACTGATACTAATTTTATCGTTTATCGGTAGTAGTATTACTGGAACAAAGAGGATATGACACACATTTCGGTAAACACTTCTTTATCTAACCAAATAGAGACTGTACCTGAAGTAAGCAACAAAAGTTTTGGTTACCACAACTCGTATCTCATCGCTACTGTCATCTAGTCTCTTAAGTAACTCCGGGTAAACTTGATGCAACAGGTCACCTAAAAAACAAAACACTCTTAGTCAGTATACAGACAGAAACTTGGCAAAGAAGACACGTGGTTTATTCATGCATTATCAATGATCATAAATACTAATCACTGTCATAAATGGGCAATTAAGCTCAAGAAAGGAACTAGTTTATTTATCCATATAAATGCTTACCATCAAACATGTCCTTGCAAGAAACTAGCAATCTCTGAAGTGCATGGCACGAAACCAAGCGAGTTGATTGGTTATGATCCTCGAGGCATGTAATGAGCTGTGTAGGCGAATTCAATAACGCAATACATTAAATATCAGTCTATTGTTATGTAAATAGACTTTCACTCAATAAAACTTTTCAGGCCTTTTCAAGAGCATTTTGCCTATCAAAATTATGCTCAGTCTTGGTGAAACTCAAGCTAATGTTCGGGTTTTGGAACTGTCGGTTTTGGGCTCTGTAGCTGGCATTTTTCTTTGATTACTGAATTTTCAAGTACCTCGACTAATTCCCAACAAATTTTCAGGTCTCAAACAAATAATTTGAAACAGTAATTTTCTTATCAGAATTTTCAAAGGCCATGGGGACCCTGGTCAGGGATTAGTAGTGCCATAATACCTGTGTTAAAAGATCCTTGATAATCGACGACGCCTGCTGAGACGAAAGCAGGTTGGCTTGAAGCAGAGCCCACAAGCAGGATATGGCTGCTGCACGGACAGCGGCTGCCGTTCTAAAACAAAACAATACAAGGCATTGCTGTAACGTATCATCTAAACACAAAGGTTACTTTGGAAAAGTCCACTTCAGCACAACTTTATAATTAAGTTTCTTTACCAAAATGCTCTGTATTTGGTATACAAAAGTTACATGCAAGTTAAACAATTACAAAAAAATTAGTGAAACGTTTTAGCTGCCAAAAAACAAAATAAAATAATACTCGATGACAAAGGATGAATGGGAGAGTTTAAAGCTTGAGGCACAAGACTAACTGAATGCAATTTCAGAACTTCCTTTGGAAGCGTTTAGAAATGAAAGTATTCGTGTCAGAGGTAGTAGGTAACCTTGAGTTTAGGCCTAGGTGTTATTTCGTTTGTATGATGGCGATGCTTACCTTCCAGCTTTCCATACACAATTAGGAATGATCATCTCGGTTACAACAGTTAAAGAATATAAGTTGAACTTGCTCTGTGAATCATTCGACTCTGGGGCGTTCATGAGAAGATGTGACAACAAAGAAAACATCCTGAAACACAAAAAATGCTCTGTCGTTAGTTGAAGCATTTTTACAACTCTTAAAATCTTTTTTAGGTTTACAGGCAACTCTCTCTCTACTGAATCTAAGTTTTTTTTGTTGTTTTTGCTTTTGATATACTGGGAATACTGGCAAAAGGAAAAGAGGTCCAATCGAGGTCTACCACCTCGGACCTACGGTTTAATGTTCTTACTTGACAAGACGTGAAGGTCTAATCACTTTCAGATGTTATAGAACAAAGGCGGCACCTTCTCCTCAGTTATTTTAAGACTGTGAGTGAAGGTCCAGCCAGGAATCGAACCTAGGCCTCCCGTATGGCAAACTGGCACCTTATCACTTGGGTTAACTAGGTGGTTGTAATACACATTCGCGCAATCTTGCCATTTGCTTTGTGACTATACCAATTGCCATAAAGTACTATCCCAGGTCAATTAAGACATCCTGCCAAAAACAGGACAGGCTTTCATCTGTTATTTCACCTTTGTGAATCTTCTAACCTATCCACCATGTTATAAACACGCAAGAACTATTTTCGAAATTTGTAATGCAATTTGTTTTCCTTCCCAGACAGAAGTTTTCCTGCGTTCACTTAAACCTTGTTTCTAACCACAGTATCGCGGAAGTTCTAAATTTCTTCAAGTAAAGTCTACTGTTCTGTTGCAGCACTCAGTTTCTTGAGAATAGCATTCTCAAAATTTCTGTACATAGAGACTTACTTAAGCTTGAGCTCTGGTTCCTTCGTACTTTCAAGACAAGAAGCGAAGATGGGTACGATATCGTGGAGGAGACATCCAGCTACTGCACCCGACTCCGTTACCAACACTCGGAAGATCTGAACTTCAGGAGAGTGTTGAGTCCACGACTTATGTGATGACTGAAAGAGACATAAATTAAGGTCAATAAGAAAATGACAGTAGTTCATTTCTTTAAACTAATTTTATTTCTATTGGAAATTTACAGTAAACCATGCTCAAAAACAAAAATTACCTATGTCAAATACCCCAAGAATAAATTTCCCATTCTTGACAAATTCTTTCAAATCATAAAGAAGATCACCTTGACAACTAACCATGAGGTAAGGAATAAAAATAAATGAAAATCATTTGGAACATTTAAATGAAAGTTACCTTTAATTTTGTCAGAAGATCAGCACTGTGTTTTTCATGAAGTTCCTGGACAGACTCCATCCCATGCAGTGAAACTAGCTGCTGGAAAGTAGACTCGACCTGCCAAACAAAGTATGTATAAATAAATTAACTGGTTAAAAAATGTAAATAACAATTAGAAGAAATAATTACAAATAATAACAATAATGATGATAATAATATAATATTAATAACAATAACATAACAATAATAACAATTACAACTGCTTTAAAGCCAGCAGTCCTTCATTGATTTCCAACTTTCTCTCTTGGCACAGTTCTCGATTTTCTACACTTACTTTTGCTTGATGATGGGTGATAATCTAAACTCAAAGCTAACAACTTTAATTTCTTGTTTTACAATCTAAATCCCGAAATTATCCCCATATGTACACATCCATGCGATGGAGGTAGGAGTCTGGATTAAGTGATCACTGACAAAAGCGACAAGAAATGCTAAATCATAGTTGTGGTAACTCCCGACACTTGTCAGTAGTGTTCAAGTAAAGAAAAAAACACTTTGTATATTATAACATGACTGAGAATGTTTTACTGGGAGTTAAAAGTTCGTAGAATCTATATATATATATGCCATTGAGTTTTTACTTTTACAGTCCGGAAAGGTGGTAGCCATTACCCAGATACGTGAGGTGCTACATTCAGAAACTGAGTGCTGTGTTTCTTATATTTCAAAAGTGGAAATATCAAGACATACCACTCTAACCTGCTTAAAGACGAGTAGCTTCTACCTTTTTGTAGTTTTAGCGCCTATTAAGCTCACGGTGGTTTCTTTCCAGTCGTTTTTCAGCTAAGTGACAACAAAGTAAGTGAAGTTTACATTTTATTATTCATACCTGGTCTTTCAAGCTGCCATCTCTCTGTAGTGCCAGAACGTGGATAACACAACTAAATAAATGAAATGTAAAGGGAATGCACGCTTCATTGGACTTAAAAGCAACTGCAGATACAACCGCTAGCAGATTCTGCTGAACACCAAGAGTTTCGCTGCAGCACACATCTGGTTCAGTTATTGCTTCACATATTTCCTGGAAAAAGGGGAAAAATAGTTATAGAACAAACTAGATGCCAACATAGATTTCCACTGCATTACGGAAGAACACAATATGATATAAACAGATACCGAGGTATATTTCCATTGCATTACGAGAGAACACGACACGATATAACTAGATGCTAACACATATTTCCATTGCATTACGAGAGAACAAGACATGACATCAAGTTGAACCACGTGAGTGAATACGGGCTGACAGTGCGTGTATCTTGCGGGGAGGAAGGATGGTTAGAGGACAGGAATGATTTTCGGAAAATTTGAAAAACATCCTAAAAAATATCAATGAATGAACGTTTTTGACCCTAAAAGATACCTCATAGCACTAATTTTGAAAAAGGCAGCTTAAGACTGCAGGATAAACATGCTCGCTTTGTTTTGCACCCGTAAAAAATACTGTTTTCCTAAAATAACCCTGATTTTTTCTGAAAACCCATAAAAACACCAAACTGTCGATTTTGAATAAAATAAACACGACGAGTACCCCTGTCATACTAATAAATCAATTAGCCGCCCCTCCCCACTGTTTTCTCATATCAATATAGTTAATGCTGACATCCTATTGTTAAATTCCATACCATACCCGCAGTTTTTTAAACAAATCCCTAACTATAATCATATGCCCAAGTACAAGGTAATAAAGCAGATGATATTACTTGAAGGCGACTTTTCATACTTTTCAATCCTAAAATTTCTTTTTTAATTCTACAGTTTCTCCAGTCTTCAAGGTTCTTTAAGAGCCTTTTAAATAGTTGAGTTGAAGTGTATCACCTTTAGATGAGGCACAAGCAGTTGAGGATCGCATCCCATAATAAGAGCAGCCAAAATCCTTAAGCAACCAGCACAACTCGAGGAAGAACTACTCGCCACAGTCCTAAGGTGAGGTAAGGCCAGCTTGCAAAACAATGCAGGTTCCACAAAGCTTCCTGCTAATTCAGCACTATTCAAAACCTAAAAAAATAAAAAGGAACATAACGATCTGGCTCAGTACTTGACCACGTAGAGCATTTTTGTGGATGAGGATGCTGGGAACAGTAGAGTAAAAGTAAAGTGGTGTGTTTGTATAGCTCCCTTTCCATATGAATACTCAAAGCACTTTACAATGGTCAGTTTACCCCTAACAGGCCGGAAGCATATATAAGCGCAATGGGCAGCTGCTTCGAGGTGGTCCTTGTTGGTACTCATTTTATCGACCCCAGAAGGATGAAAGCTGAGTGGCCTTTAGCGAGAAAGAAGGTCAGCTAAATATTTAACCCTCGACCAGGCCGGGCATCGGAACTTTCTCGTTCATTGTACCTTCTGAGGAGTTTTCAAGGAACAAAGTTGTTCTAGACATCATGGGTGTTGTTAGGAATCAAAGTAGCGTGGTTTGCTTAGCTACAATGGCTCTTCTGTTCGGTATCATCTGACAAAACTACTTTAAAATGTTTCGTTTTCTTAATGCTCTGATACGCTTCTATATAAAGCATGAGTCCTGTTGAACAACAACTGCAACCGGATGTAAACATACGGTAAGACAAGCTATAGCCTTGCCCTGGATAGCTAAACACTGTTGCAGAGAACTACTGTTGAAATAACAAGATAAATCTCACTAATGTGCTTTTTGTCAATGGGAGAGGTTGTTGCCATGTTGAAACAACTGTTTCCTTGACTAACACAAGCTGGCTCTCCCTCAATGAACAACCAGAAGAAGAATACTTTTAAGGTCCTTTACTAACTATATATACCAATGATCCTTATGTACTCTCAAGATAACGAGGTACCTGGACTTTGGCAATCAGATGGTGGGTCGCATTTGTACCGGAACAATCTGAAGAATTCTCAAGACTATTCTAAGTCCTGAAGTACTTTGATTAAGAATTGTTCTAGATTTTCTAGACATCAGGGTGGGTTTGTTTTAAGGTTAACTTTAACCCCGGGTCAAGCCAAAATTCAAGCAGTAATTTCTTCATAAGGAAAGATTAACGGTCCTTATAAAACACTGTTTAGATTTTGCACGGAAAAATCGTGTCAATTCTAAAACTAGCTCAAGTAGTCTGATAGGTCGGAAACAGGAACGTAGGTTACTAATTTAACCCTGCATTAGTGCCACAGTTTCCCAAAGTCCAACTCCTTACTTATCATGGGAGGTGAACCAACGGGGCTCTGGTGAAACTACATGGACTAATCCCCAGTAAAGTGGGTTATGTTGATTATAGAATTATTGACGAAAAGGGGGAAGTCGGGCTTTGAAATATTGAGCCCTTGGGCGTTTATCTTTAGGATGAATTCTTTAACATTACCTGTTTAACAACTCTCTCCTCCTCATCTTGACAACCACGATAAAGACCAGTCAACAAGACCTCCATGTGTTGGGTGACGTGGTCTTCAGCATAAAAAAGAAGGTGATAAACTAGAGACGATGCCTGCGGAGGTATAAACCATGGCTTTAAATCGAGGGAAGGTAACCACGAAATATTAAAGCATAACCTTCTCGATTATAAATAAAGATTGATGGGGTGCCATCTACAGAACCAAGCTAATTGACCAGTGCCCCATATGAGTTCCTGTAACTCAGCGGGTAGAATGTCTGACAAGTATTCAGAGGGTCATGGTTCGATTCCCAGTTGACCCTGAGAAGTTTTTTTCTTCTGAGAAAAAGAAACTTGTGGAAACAAGAACAACTCTTTTCCAAGATCGGAAAAGTCTATGCTGATAACCGACATTGAATGAACCAACTACAATGCTGGAAAAGCAATAATCGAGGTCGAAATTTTAATAATAAACAAGACCTTCTCGATTATAAAACACGGCTGATGTCTTTGCTAGGAAATAAAAAATTATGATAAGAAAATACTAAGGAACATTCTTCAAACAAGGACTGTTACCCATGGTTTTGAGAAAAACGATTAACAAGTTCAGATTAAATGCCAGTGGAATTTAATTATTGCAAAGCACTTGACATTATCATTTAGACAGAGTTGTTTACTTCTTCGTTTATGCTTACCAAGCCTTCCAACTTTACACTCACGGAATTGTTTATGAGTTGTATCCACTTTGAAACTAATTTTTTACAGTCACACATTTACCATGTTTTACTTCTTTAGACCATCTTTTTATCAATATTTAAACTGGTTTAAACAGGAGATTACTTACCTTCCTCAAGGCCTGGTATATCCATTCATGTTTTAAGTCACAATTTAAAAAGACACATAACTTGTTATGATGGAGTTACGAAATGAACTTTCAAAAATGCACAGTACAAACCTTTATTCTAGTGTCAACTGACCAATCACCCATGTCCCTAAGAGCTGCCGGCAAAATTTTGGAGATGTTTCTTTGCACCAATTCCCTACAGCCCAAGTTCGGTCGTGGAAAACCTTGCAACAGAAGAAAATTTCATAAGCATGCAAACACTGTGTGATAATGAAATATCAGAAACTTTGAAAATTGAGCTGCGCTGTTTGACATTGATCAGTGTCACATGTTTTGTCAAACACAATTTTCTGGTTTCTTCGTACATCGTTTGCTTAAATATTAAGGTCGATGCTCATTTAAGACTAACTCATGGTTAACTTGTGTCAATCGTGTTATGGATGCATGCAGGAAGTTGGGACAGTACAAGTAAAACTTATTGCACGAAAGACACTTGATAACCATGAACTAATTTGTTTGGAAAAGTGAAAATTTAATTTTTAAATTTGATATTTAAAAATACCAACGTTGTGTTGCAATTGTTCAGATGCATGATTCGGCCGTGTGTCTATCGACTTTTAGTTGAAACAAACTAGTGTACTATCACGAATACTGCAATTTGATTGGCCAACCTACTCAATGCTGCAATCTGATTGGCCAACCTACTCAATGCTGCAATCTGATTGGCCAACTTACTCAATGCTGCAATTTGATTGGCTAACCTACTCAATGCTGCAATCTGATTGGCCAACCTATTCAATGCTGCAATTTGATTGGCCAACCTAGTCAATGCCGCAATCTGATTGGCCAACCTACTCAATGCTGCAATTTGATTGGCTTACCTACTCACTGTCCATCGAGCGACAGCGAATTGCGGAACTACCGGTTATTTCAAACAAAAAAACAAAGGCGGATTCTTTAAACACTCGGTTTAAATTTGAAGGTAGTAGCTGGTTTCTACTAAAACAACCTCTTTTTCTATGACTCCGATAGTCAACTCGCCGCTTTGTGCCTATTGACTATTGACTCATAAATCTTCCACCTCGTAGTCTAATTGTTTAATAGATGCGCACACACATAATACAAAAAGCGCGCGAAAAAATTTCATTTTCTAAATTAATGCATTGTTCACTAGCTACCAAACTAACTCAAGGTTTGTAACCACAGTGGAACATACCCAATGCGCTTTTTTATGTTTATCAAATTTCGTCTTGTAAGGCAGTTTTGAAATCTACATATAAATCAGCGTTGTTGAAGCAACGAAATTATCACAGTGATAAGGTTTTTACTGCGAGCAAATGATGAAACCATTAACACTAACCTGTTTCTAACCGATAGCAAACTGAAGCACCAAAATCCATTTTGTCTTTAAGGTCATTTTCATTTTCCTTATAAAATTGTTCACCAACCTGAGGTTGAATACAATTCAAACACTTATCTGATGATGCCACAATGATACAGTGTTCTAATAAACAAAAAAAATATCAACAGAAATCCAAACGTTAAAATCAGACTAAGATTCTAAGACTCTAAGCCCTTTTCTCTACCAGAATTCTATCCTACACCAAATTTGGGTCAGTTTTTCTTCTTATGACAAATTTTAGCACACAAGACTGTTAGTTCGGACAACAAACAGAACTTCCTCTGCCTAAAAAATTCGCTTTTTCCTAGCATACTTTGCTTCTGTTGGGGAAAAAGGTCATGGCGTGTCTATCGTGTTATCGATACAGTAGTGTATCCTCAATAAGAAAATAACACAGTAACTGTTTTTTTCTAGAAAATCTATATGCTTTAAAAGTGCAAACAAAGAGCTGCTTTATGTTACGACTGTCAATATGCACGGCCGGCCATTGCGTCTATTCGGTTTACAGATGCGCGCCAACATCACAAAAAGTGCGCGAAAAATGTCTATAATACATGTTCTAACTACTAGTTATTTCTCTGAAGAGTGCAATTCTGTGTCTACCTGATCCATAAGCGTTCTTGTTTCTTTATTAATATCTGGCATTTCATCTGATAATCCAGTGAGCAGCAGAGGAAGAAGTTTATAAAAGTAAGAATACCTAAAACGGAAGAAAATGGGGTTCTCTTGTTAAGTTGCCGACATCAAATATACTAGCAAATAGTTCAAAACAGTATTTTTTTTCTTAACTTCTTCTGAGTTTACTTGTGCAAAAGACATTTCAGGAGGAAAACTTAATTAACTTCACACTCTGTAAGCTAAATTACAGTCTAACTCTTTTGCAAACACAAATTTGCCAGTAAGGCTGTAGGTCGAACCCAGTCTCTTTTGTTAGGGCTTACAAACATGGGAGTTGTGGCTACCTCTAGATAGGAAAACACAGATTCATTGCATGAAGCAAAAGCTACTATTCATTTAAACAGATCAAATAGAACATGCAGGAAGAAAAAAGAGAAAGGTGATGTCAGCTTAGGGTTTGAGCTCCCGACCTTAAAGTTACAGGCCAGACATTGATGGATGCTGAAGATGGCATAATGCAATGACTATAGAAGTGAGAATCTTCAAATGATAACAATCCAATGAAATAGTGATTTGATCTGTTTGATCACAACACAGAACACATAATATTATAAGAAATTCTTAATTCTTTAATAAAACCTTTGAACAAGTTTAGGAATATCTCTTTCTTGTGTCTTGACAAAATGAATGAACGTCTTTGATTCTGGGAATATGCATTAAATAACAGTAATCTAATGACACCAACCAGAATTTCCAAGATTTGCGAAATACCTTGTTTGTTTTATTACGTCATATTTCGTATTGCAAACTACAAACTTCACAGTTTAAAGCACCTCAACGTATAGACTCGGATGAGGCCTTGGCACTTGGAAAGGGGAACAATCCAAGTATCGCCAATCTACAGCAATCAACAAAGAACGAGGGACATGACCAAGCTCCCATCAGACTCTGTAGCTGTTTGTTACAGCAATATAGATTTGTTTCTTGGTCATGGTTTCAAATCCCAACGAGGTCAGAGATTTTTTCTCTTTTCTTTGTGTGGGTTTATGGGGATCTTTGTTGATGCTGTAGATCAGCGAAACTTGGATTATATCCTGTTTTAGTGGTAAAGCCTCACTTGAAGCCATATGATACATGTATTCACACATACGCCACTAACGGACAACACTAACTGTTTAGTACCTGAATTAACAAGTTACAATTTACTTTAGTACCTGTCCGGCAAATTAAGTAGCCAGTTTCCAACAACACTTGTGATGGCCATTCTAACAGCTGGAGAATCATCGAAAGTTCTTTGTGCTAAATGAGGGAGAACTTCATCAACATTCTTCCCATCACCTCCTTGTATTACTACACCTATTGTCTGTTGAAAGAGAGTAACACATACTATGTGGGTAATAAAGCAACTTAGCATAACATCGATATAGACTAACATACCACTTAACTTTTGTTAAATGTCAAAGAAAGGGAATTGCAGGTTGGCAAAACTGTGAGATCAAAACACAAGGTTGAACACTTCCAAATATGAAATTTTTAAGATTCCTTAAAAATTTGAACTCCGAATGGATTTAAGAATATTAACTTCTAAGACCTAACTTGTTTATTAATTAAGGCTGCTTTGAGCATTATTTTTATTAAATGTGATGGTGGTAAACTGAGATTTTGTGAGAAAATGCAAGTACCAGTTCAAAAATCCCCTATAAATACTATTCTTACCTTAACACAAGCAACTCTCACTCTGGAATGTTGGTGAGAAATCGATTTGAGTAATGGGTTTACTAGTGAGTTGGCCTGATAATAAAACTGCTGTGGAGCAACTGATGCCAAACTGCAAGTGCAC
Organism: Hydrozoanthus tunicans; assembly: GCA_026413305.1. Taxonomy (NCBI): domain Eukaryota; kingdom Metazoa; phylum Cnidaria; class Anthozoa; order Zoantharia; family Hydrozoanthidae; genus Hydrozoanthus; species Hydrozoanthus tunicans. The sequence goes on along the minus strand of JAOBAT010025123.1, from coordinate 1,060 downwards.
TTACAACTTTCCTGTAAAAGAACCAACAGTATGACATCTTTAACAACTGGGCTAAATATAAATCATAACCAACTGAGTAACCGTTTATTGGCATATTTTATTAGTAGACTGTTAAAAGGAAAATTTAATCTTTGGAGGCGGTTTTCAATCCATAATAATTACTCAGTGTCCTAGCAAGACAAAAAATTAATACGAGGGAACAGTAACCTGTCATTTCACCTAGCACCTTGTGATTTTCTCCCAAAGCCTTGTCAGCATTACCAAAGCTCTCTCATGATTTCCTCCAAAAGCCCTAAAGTTTCATGCCTGTCATGCCATTCTCTCCTGGACCCCTGTCCGTTCAACTCCTCCCAGTTCCTTGTCATTTCATTCTGGACCAGTGCCCAGTCTTTTTCTCCAGAAGGCCTATTGTTTCCTCCCAGTGCCCAGTTTAATCTCGTAGTCACCCTGTCCTTTTCTCCAGGACTGGTGTCCTGTCACTTCCTCCCAGTGCCCTATCATTTCCTTCCAGTGCCTTGTCATTTCCTTCCACTGTCCAGCCATTTCCTCCAACTCCCCTGTCATTTCTTCCATTGCCTTGCCTTTTCTTCCCAGTGCCCTGTCACCTCCTTCAAGTATCTTGTCATTTGGTCCCACTACCCTGCATTTCACCTGGACCAGTATTCTAACAATTCTTCCAGTGCCTTGTCATTTCATTCCACTGTCCTGTCATTTCCTTCCAGTGCCTTGTCGTTTCCATCTAGTGCCCTGTCAGTTCCTACAAATTTCTTGTCTTTTTCTTCAGTGTCCTGTTATTTTCTCCTGGACAAGTATCCAATCATTTTCTGGGCCAGTGTCCTGCTACTTTCTCTGGGACCAGTGTCCTGTAAGTTTCTTCTGGACCAACGTCCTGTCATTTTCTGTCCTGTTACTTTACCCAAAGGCCCTGTCATTTTCTCCATTTGCCTAATCATTTGTCCAATTATTTCCTCCCAGTGCCCTGTCATTTCCTCCAACTCCCCTGCCATTTATTCGAGTGCCTTGTCAATTCTTCCCAGCGCCCTGCTATTTCCTCCAACTC
>JAOBAT010025012.1:0-31571 GCA_026413305.1 Hydrozoanthus tunicans | reverse complement strand
CCCACCCTTCAATCAGTGGCAACCAACCTGTGACCAGTCTCGTGTGCAAGCATCATACCCATCATAAGCCCCCCTTACCTTTCACCCCCCTGCTCCCTATCCCACGCTTCAGTAAGTGGCAATCAACCTGTGACCAGTCTCGTGTGCAAGTGTCATACCCGTCATAAGTCTTCCCTATCTTTCACCCCCCTGCCCCTTACCCCACCCTTCAATCAGTGGCAACCAACCTGTGACCAGTCTCGTGTGCAAGCGTTATCCCCGTCATAAGTCTTCCCTATCTTTCACCCCCCTGCTCCCTATCCCACCCTTCAATCAGTGGCAACCAACCTGTGACCAGTCTCGTGTGCAAGTGTCATACCCATCATTAGTCCATTGTCCTGGTTCAAGCTTACTGAGTCAGGAAAAGTGCACATTCCTCTGGTACGAGTTAGACCTGACAAAAGCAAAACTCTTGTGTCACACAAAAGCTTTAAATTTGCAGTATTCCGTAAGAAGATTTTGTATTTGTCTTTGTAGTTGCACAACAATTTTTAGTATACCGCAAAAGTAAAGAAAAACCGGAGCGTCATTTTAATAGGGACAAATAAGTGTTGGACTAGTTTAAGCATCTTAAACTTGGTAGTTTGAATTCAACAATGTCGTACATAGAAATTATGAATAAAACAGCAGTAGCAGCTATGATCTTTAAGGCTTTATTTAATCTTGGTTGTGTTTCCTTTTTCTTCGTCGTATCAGAAATGACAAAATAACATTAGGTCCGCCATTTTGAATTGAGTTCGACCATTGAGCTTTAATTTGAAACAAATCATCCGTTGATTCATGAGTCCATAGGTTGCCCGAACACATGATTCACGTAAGTTAAGCTTGCCCGTTTATCGCTCCAAGTTAAAGAAGCTGACAAGGTGCTATTAAAAAAAAAATCATTTAATTGTATGTCAGAAGAATCACAGTGTCCTTTCCTTAATGCGTTCGTAGAAGCTGTGGTAGTCGTTTATTATCTCATTGAAATTTTTAACCTTCTTCTTAACAGAATAAAATTCTCCTTTTGGCTCTACGACTTGTAAACATCAGCTAAAATTTTACTGGGTTATGTAATGTGACACCCTACCTTTATTTTTGCAGGACTATATGTTATTAACATATATCACGTACCTAATGTGTCACAGGGTTGGTTCTTGTCTTTGCAGATATTGTATCTGTTCCAAAAAAAACGTATTAGGTATCTTAGAGACATAGATTTTGAAGCAGTTCCAAAATGTCTGTTTTTTCCATATTCTATATAAACCACTTTTTGTTCATTGCTATTGTAATCGTTGAGAGTTTTGACTGGCACTGCAACCAATTATGTTACGTCATAATTCGAAATGGCAGCGCGCGAAAAGTCAAACCCTAAAACTGATAAAAATAAATTGTGTGGCGTTAGTTATATGCACAGAATTAGCAAGTACATGCTGTTGATATGGACGTAGATATAGAAGTTCAAGATTGTCTTAAGCAAGGCATCCTTTAAAGTTGTTGTTTCTTATGAACAGTACAAAAGGAGGAGGGCTTTGGGCAGTGGTAAGATCTTTGCCTCCCAATTCTGAGGTCCCCGGTTCAATTCCTTGCCTGGTCGAGCTTTGAATATTTTCACGGGCGACCTTCTTTTCCGCTGAAGGCTACTCAGCTTTCCATCTTTCCGGGGTCGGTAGATATGTACCAGCATACATGGACCGCTTTGAAGCGGCTGCCTGAGGCGCCTATATATGCTTTCGGTTCGCTGGGGGTAAACTGATCATTGAAAAGCGCCTTTTAGCAATCGTAAGGGAAAGGCGTTATATAAATGCACCACTTTACTTTTACTTTACTTCAAAAATCCAAACAACAAAAATTCAAATCTAATTTGGCTAATTTATTGATCATTGATTAGTTGCAGGACTCAAGGGTAAATTTAAAACCCAAAACAGTCGTAAGAGAAACAAAACCTCGTTACTAACCTTGTTAACAGAGCAGCGTAGTCGTAATGGTTCTCGTCATTATCCAGCGGGTTGTTGTTTCTCTCTGCCCATTTACCAAAACTTTCCAACGTATTGCTGGCGTGGTGGTTAATCACGAGCCCATTCTGAGCAGAATTGACGATCGTTAAGTATATTGTACAAAGAACATAAGATATTAAAGTAAGTAACCTACTTGCGACTAGCATGTAGTGTCTTAATGTGCCTGCAGAGGCCGAGAAGTCTGCAAAGACGGCAACTCCGACGACGGCGGCAGAAAGCAAAAGTGAATACAGTATATAGCTACACGTTGGAATGTACCCTGCTGGTCACCTGCACGCTGTCGTCTTCAAAATTACGACGTGAAAAGCTTAATTTTTGAGTACTTACGACTACAGGAATGATAAAGAGGAAATCTCAATCTACTTTTATCTTTACGCAGGGAGCTTTTCAAATTTTTTTCTTTTCACAAAGCGTCACTAAAACAGAAAAGAAGGAAAACGAGCGAGACAAGGTCGAAAAGGGAAAGAAAGTAACGTGTTTTTCGTCAGCCGCGCGCCGTCGTCGATGTTGCTGTCCTCGATGCTGAAGGTCCCTAAAACCCGGTTTTCATATAGTCACAGGAGTCGCGACTGCTAGCGACTCCTGCGACTCACGGGTTTCCATAAAATTGCAGCTGTCGCAACTGTCGTGAGCGAATGGTCCAACCCCTGGGAAACAAACAAACTATTGCAATGTTTTCTGGGATGTATTTTGTTACAAGAGTAGCAACCAAACTCGCGTCCCAGGTTTTCATTAAAATTTCGTGTTGCAGCAGTCGCAGCAGTTGCAGAGATAGAACACAAGCGATTCCTGAGACTCGAGTCGCAGCAGTCTCAACGGTTGCAGCAGTCGCGGACGCCATCGGTTTCCATATAGTCGCAGCAGCCGCAAGAGTCGTAGAACAACTTTGTTCGCGACTCCTGCCACTGCTGCGACTATATGGAAACCGGGCTTTACAAGAACGCTAAAATCTTAGTGTAAAAAATATTTCTTTCTTCCAATACCCCTTTTTGCACGAAAGCAATGAAACGTCACATATCCTCTTGTTTTAGAGTTCGGAGTTTTGTAGCTGAAAGTTGTACGTATCAGTTGTTTAAACGGGAATTGTCGTTTTGCATTGAAAGACCGAAATATGACTGGAGAGATATCGATGTTTAAATAGCCCATCACTTTTGGGGAAACTATTTTTCATTATGTATTTATAAACACAAACACAAATTAATGAGGGAGTAAGAATTGGTTGAACTTTACCTGAGGTGTCGTGAGAATTTGCATCCGGCTGACAACCAAGTTAAGGGGGTTACGCCCTATCGAGCTGTCACGGAGCACATTTGCGGCCTGTAGCAGGATTTCAATTATTGTTGTTAAAATCCATTGGGAGCTCAAGAGAATTGGTTTTTGTTTAAGTTACCTCCAAGGGGTTTGGATTTGAAAAGGTCTAAAGCCGAAATCCGCTTTTCACTGAAAACTTGTTCTTTTAGAGCGCATAATCCCTCTCCCTCTCTATATTTTCCCTTATTCTCTCAAAAGGCATAAAACAAACTGCATCAGCATCAGTGGAAATTAACGTTAAGTTTTTCGCCTTTTCAAACCTATTCTTTTCCCAAGCCCACCGTGTTTAAGCTAAACCAAACGGCCCCGGGGTCAAAATAAAGGATTACGGTAACTTACAATGTTGCAAGTCGCCAAAGCGTATTGTTTGGCGGCATCTTCTCCGTGAAAGTTGGCCATTTTTGGGTCCACTACTACAAGTGTCTCAATATACTTTTCCGCTCCTGAGCCCGCTGGTCCAGATCTCTTGTCAGCAGGTTCATCGGTTTCATTCAAAGACCGAGCCAGCCGAATGGTTGGATTATCTGGTAAATTAATTATACTTATAGTGATACACCAAAACTATTATATAGCACAGTTTATTTGACTAAGCCACATCCGGAGGTACAGAGAACGTTAACATAAGCAGAACTATTAACGAGATCGAAAGGGACTCAAAAAGCAGTTAAAGTGAGACAAGTCAGACATGCAACATGGAGTCAGTTTTGGTGCAATAAAAGAATGGGTCATTTCCAGCCTTAAACACTCTCTCTTATATAGCTATCATAAGGACGAAACGGAATTAAAAAAGTGTTTTACTGTTAATGACCGTTACACATCGTTAAGTAAACTACAAGTTTTCATACAGAATTGTTTAAGAGTTTAGAACGAGAAGAACGTTAACAACTCTTTTTCTTGGGAAATAGAAAATAGGGACTTCTCGTAGTATGTTAAATTGTCGGCCTTTAAACATTGAATACTTTAGCTCACCTTCTGTTCCACAAGTGTGAAGTTCCACTTCTTCTTTAATTGTCCTAGCTCCTCTGGCTCGAGGGGATCTCCTATAGAGAATGTGGGGTCGCCCTCTTTCTGTACTGCTCAGCTTATGGGTGATATAAGCAGGGAGCGGCTCCATGAAGAACGAGTCTTCTTTTACGCTAATATGACCAGTCTGAAAACGGTGTAAAGCAACATCTTGAAAAAGACGAAATTTCAAGAACAAAAGCTAACATATATTCTTGTTCAAACATTAAAAACAACTTAGCTAATAAATTTACTTAGTCTGTGGCGCAGTAGCCGGGCGGTTAGTGTGTTTGACTCGTAATCCTAGGGTCGCGAGTTCGAGCCCCGATCAAACCACTGTTTTGTGTCCTTGAACAAGACACTTTATTTGACTTTTCTGTAGTCGACTCAGCTATATAAACGAGTACCAGTTCTGTTGGGGGTTAACCTGTGGTAGATTAGTGTCCTGTCCAGGGGGAGTCATAGATTCTCATCCGCTTAACCCTACAAAAACCTGATGAATGCCTAATGAGCGACTTAGGCTCGAGAAAGGATTTAGCCTAGCTAATCTTTAAAATACGAAAAAGAAGACCCTTATTGAGTGGTTTGATTATGAAACTAAGCGACAATATGTTACACCCACCGCCTGGTTAGCCAAGTCAGCCAGGCGCCAGTTTGTCGTGCGGGAGGCCCGGGTTCGATTCCCGGTGTCGGACTTTCACTCAAGGTCTTAAAATAACTGAGAAGAAGGTGCTGCTTTTGCTTTAATATCTGCATCGCAACCCTCGGAGTTCAATAATTGGGTTGTAAAACTTGTTGGGTTCTCCGATTACCAAAAAGTAGTAAAGCTAAAAAAATAAATAAACGTTTTGGCGTTCTCGGTAAATTGTAAAGTTAAGTGTGTTTTATAAAAACTAGTTAATGGCAGAGGCAGTGATAGATTGCATTGGTTGCAGTATCAGACTCCTCTCGGTCATTACTGTATTCATTGCGGATGCAAACTGGCACTGCAACCAAGTTACGTCACAATTCAAAATGGCGGCGCGCGAGAACTTCAAACTGCAAAACTGATCAAAAGAAGTTGCTTGAAGTTAGTTATATGCACGAAATTTGCAAACTTGAACGCTGTTATGGACATTGAGTTATTCAAAGTTATATTTGAGACCAATAATGTTATACAAAGGAGGATTCCTTTAAGCTTCCGGAACTTTTGCGCTAGCTTGAGAAAAAAAAAAAAAAAACAAGTACACGCTTTGTTGTATGAGAACCAGTAAATTTTTCCGTGCCCCCTTCTTATGAATTTGTTCTGCTGAAAAATATATGTACACTTAATACGTTTGATTAAGAACATACGGAGTTTCCACAATATTTGAATTCTAAAACAACTTTCAGCCTCGGCAAAAAATTAAGACATTCTTATAAAAAGAGTTAATTTATCTCATATTTTGGCATCAAACATTGCAAAACGTTGTTTTTGTTTTGCTGCTCACTCGGCCTTGAAACATAATTCTATTACCTGCAATTGATTTCCTTAGCAAAATGAAACAGAGACAATATTTCACTCACCAAGCCTTGACAGTTACTAATTGCCACACTAGACTGCTTGTACGATTTAACTGTCCCCGTGTAATGACAGTTTTTCACTTTATGTGATTGAAGCACGTTTCCTTTGGCTCCTATAACTTCAACCTTAAAGTTCGGGCTGAAAAGTTTTTTGTTTTCTTTAAGTTTTAAATGCAAATGTTTGCCAAACGCTTTCACTTTGTAGTGAACATCGTGTGGGTCGTCAGCAGTATCGCGTCGAGAGCGAATTCTTGCGAAGTTGAGCTCATGCGTAAGAAAGTTCCCTTCGTGATCCGCTTGGTAGGGACGCACGACTGTGTACTCTGGGACTGTGTGGAGAGAGGAAGAGAAATTAGTTACACAGAAACAATGACAGCGGTAATAATGTAACGGTAACGGTTAGGATACTTGATGACGACGATAACAACAATGGCAACGATATTGTCTGCGGCAACGACAGAGGATAACAGCGACAATGATGTAGTGATGGCAATAACAATAATGAAAAAGTGATGGCAGTAGCAACAATGATGATGAAAACATTAGCGACAATGAAAAAGTGTTGGCAATAGCGACAATAATGTAATAACATCAGTAACAATGCTGATGATAACTATAGCGACAATGATGATAGCCCTATCGATATTGATATAATGATGGCAGTATATAGTGACAACAATGATTGTAACATTTGTTTAGAGACGATGTTAATGGTAACAATACCATTAATTAAATTGGTTGCAATTACAACAGTGATAACTAAAGGGCTAAATGAGCAGCGTTTTTTATTTTACTCAGTTTATAGGATGTTTCACAGTTGCGTACCTTCATCATGAGAATCAACACCGAAATATCTTTTGACATCTCTCTTTGAAAAATGTTTATGAATCGTCTCGGCGTGGGTCCGCTGGTAAGAGAAAAAAGTTTGCTAACTTTTAACAAACAGCTGTAAAGATAATAAGTCTTTAGACTTAGTGGTTGCGGTGGATCTTTGAAAGTGGTCTATTAATAGCTAGTACTGTGAAACATTCTTAGTAGTGGGAAATATTGTGACATGTTCCTCTCCTTTGTGTTTACAGTTGATAAATTATTTTGTGCGGTAAACAATCTATCTCCTTTTAAAATAGTTCACTGTCTTACATTTAGTTTTAACCCCTCAACCTGTTGTTCGCTATGGCGTTGGTCCACTCTCTTATCCCATCCCTTTCCCGCCATCGAACTTTCAGGCGCTACCTAGAGCGCCTTATTTTCTTTCTTTTTGTTGGATTATAGGAATTTTTCTCAAAAATAACTTGCATGATTTTTGACCAGAACCAAACATGTTTTCCACACTAAGCTAAAGGGTACCATTTACTAAATTTTATTTTGACATAACTGTATTTTTATTTGGAGTCTTGTAAAGTGGTATTTATGATTTCTTTTGCACTCTGACTGTAGCAGCTTTGTTCAGAGTATATCGCAGAAGTTTAAAAAACTCTCTCGGTGAAGGACGTCAGCCGACGTCGTGCATCAATACCGGCTGACTTAGTTTTGATCGTGTAGCAACCCTGCGATCAACCCCAAAAACTGCCATGTTTGAATTCTTGGCCGTCGGAACTTCGTTGGAGCAGCTTTGTAGTTAATCACAAAGTTGGTCTGATCGACTTACTCGGCACCGCATTGGTTTAGTTAAAATCTTTTAATCTATTAAAATATATTTGTCTCAATTGCTACCTACTGAAAGGGGATAATGTTATGACATTTGAGACGAGCGTGTTTTTTTTAGAACGAATCAGTTTTCTAATTTCAATTCGGAGTACGAGATCTTTATTAAAAACCAATACTTTTCACTTAGGTGCGATTGTCCAAGACCTTAAGATACGCTGAAACAACCACATGACACCCTGACTATAGGGTCAGTAAACATGAGGTGCGGTTGAATAAACTACAAGAACAAGAGCAAGGAGCCCAAACAAGTTTGAAGATAGAAATGATAAGCTTACTCACAGGTTTCTCAGCTGTAACAGAGCTGCAGAGCACACATAAGCAAATCCATGCGCCAATATATGAGGTCACGTTAAACCTCATTGGAGCCATCGCCCCAGACCAGGTTTTGCAAAGGGACGAGCCCCGTGTGACCTGTATTAAAATCAAGAAAAGCGCGTTTAAAACGATGAATTATCAAAGAAACGAATGACGCAAACATCTGTTAAGGTGAACGAGAAAATCTATCTTTGAAATGACATTCTATAAATCGGCTTGTTTGGGAGAGTTTATCAGTTGAACCAAAAATGGACATGGCGCCAATGTTTTACGCACCCCTCGCTGTGCAAACTGGTATCGTTGCTCTATAACGGCTCTCGTTATTGTATATACATCGACGAAAAGTCAATATAAATGAGTCAGGAAAACAAAAATCAAAAACGGAATATCTTCATACGATTTATGTGGTGTAATGAAGCAGTGACTATTTCGAGTACATCTTTTTATTTTTTCTAATAATCAAGTTTTATCTAACACTTCAACAACCTGCACATTGTCAAAAATTCAAAATCCGAAAAACTCTTGCTTTAAAGGTCGTAAGAAGGGAGAAACTCCTTACCTGGTTTCGGCTTCAATCCAAAATTTCCTAGCCCACGGATCCAGTGTAGTAAAACTCCATTTAAATAGCAAGCGTTCTATCAATCTTGTTTTTCAACATCTTCTTGACAAACCAAACTATTTTGGTCCAAAGGCGTGTTATGTGATCGAGACCAGTAACCGAACAACTGTCAATTTATTGTTTACAACAACATTGGTGCAAAACAACCAACCAGATAATCGCTAATTATTATCTTGCTGGTGGCAATCAGAAACAAAACTCCTCGCCCGCGATTAAAATTTCATTGAAAACATTCTCTAGCAAGCAGTTCATCGGATAGAATTTTACTCCAAGTTTAAATTAAGAGGTCTCTACCGGATAAGTCTGAATATTTAGTCTTTAAACCATCAAATACTTTAGAATATTGTGTTCGTGATTTGGAGACTTGTGTTTTGACATGGTTAGAATGACTCTCAACACTTGTCACACGGTTGGTCGGGGATTGTTTTCAATACGACCTTTATATTCTTATATAATAGCTTTAATCTTATATTTGATTTCCATTACGTAAGGAAGTTAGCACCATCCACGTATTTTTCTTTCGAAACCATAATAAGTTTCGTTATTGTACAAACAAGAATAAAATCAAGCCGAGAAATTAAATTTGAAGAAGAAAGCATTATGGAGCCGGTTCCGTAACCTGTTATGAACGGATTATTCTGCGCTGATTTCATATCCTGTTTAATGGTTGACTTGTTGAAGACCGTGTTTTTGTTTAAATATGGTTTAATATTTTTCACTGCCGAGTTTTTGATTTCCTATCATGAAGAATCGTAGAAAGTTCCTAAGAATGCTGAGACCTACATTGTTAAAGTATTAGTACTAAATGCCAACAGACTTGCCTTAGTCCTCATAATTTTAGTGGTTGTACAACTACTTGAACCGGCTCTTTTATTTAAGGTTACACTTTCAATTTCAAACAATCAAAATTGTGATTTCCAACTTATTTTCAACGCAGCCTCTGACGTAATTTACAAACTGCAACAAGAAAAGTGAGGTAATTTATTTGCTAGTTGTAAATGTACTTGTTGTGTAATTTGGCCACTGAGGGCATGACTTACAAGTGGTAGCATTTCGTTATGCACCTATTTTATATAAGTGTGCTCAAAGCGTTTCTTGTTCAGTTGTTGTCATAAATCCTTAATCATTGAAAATTAAGTGCTTCGGACCGTTTCGTATTTTCTTAAACCCTGGAAAATTTGTAAAGTTACACTGTTCTTTTTTTGTAAACATACCTGTAAATTTGTTACACTTAAGATAAACAACCAAGGTTTCCAACACATGTAACAAAATTTTAACGGAGCAACCCAAAACTATCTATGAATATATTTTTTTCAAAGGACTGTCACAATTTGCAACAGATGTAACTACTTGCGTTCGCGTCGCAGTTAGAATTATCGCAATACTTTTAAATTAAGGGTGTCGCGATAGTTTTAAACATTTGTCCCAGTTTCAAAACAAAAAGAAACATTGCCACTGACAATTTTTTCTAATCACCCTGTTCCCATTTTACAAGTTACATCGAGGCCTTTTTGGGAGGGTAGGGAGCTATCGGGGGGGGGAGGGGGGTATGGGGGGAATGGGAAGGGGGAGGGTTTTCATACGTTTGCCAGAAGTATTTAAACAAATGGTGTTAACTTGATTTGAACGCCTTTTCCTGCGTTTCAAGGCTTCAGCATTAATGTTTCTTGAACAGGTCAAGCAATTCCCCATTCTGCTAGTCGTACAAACACAAGAAAAAAGAACCGGTCGTTTATGATGAAAGTCAAACAACTGTGGTATTCGCTACGCAGAACATGTAAGCTATTTAATAATTATTCCAAAAGTGGACGATGGTAAATAGCTAAAGAGGCTGTAGCTCCGATCGAGTTGGCTATAAACCATGTCATATATCTAACAAGAGCGGACGAAATATGTATAATTCGGTATGAACTGATAACTAAATCAAGTGAGCCAAAATGTAGTAAACTTTTAATATTCTAAATAAAGCATTTAGAGACAATTATTATTTTAGTTTTCTTAGGAGTTGATTAATTTACGAAACATGTACAGACAATCCTCAAGTTTTCTAAGCAGAACCTCGTAATACTGTAGTACGTCGTTTAAACTCAACATGTTTTGACTTTGCAGTCAAATTTTTCCTGAAAACTCAAATTGGCATTAAATGTTAACTTACTGCGAAGCCTTCAGCAATCGAATGAGACTGCATCAAATTTATCCGCCATCTTGAATCTGAACTCCTGTTAATTTAGTGTTTCCCAGTTGGTTTGTACTGTTAGTCATGTGGTTTTACTTAATCCTTCTCTGGCCCCTTGGGACTTCTCAATAATAGATAAACTCTTAAAAACAAAAACGAAAAACTTTAGATAAAGTGTTTTTGATGCAGTTTATTCAAACATGGAAGAATTTAAAAATATTTTAGCAGCCTTAACAATTGACTTGGAGTTTTAATTGGCCTTCGAGCCTCATACCCTTAAGCACATTCCCCTTTGTGCCTCACACCCTCAGCACATTCCCCTTCATGCTTCACACCCTCAGTACATTACCCCTTCATGCCTCACACCCTTAAGCACATTACCCCTTCATGCCTTTAGTTTTTCAAGCTACTTTAAACTACCCATAAGCAATAATTTGAGTACAAATGTTTTTATGCTCATTGACCAGTTTAAAAAACAAAAACAGTTAAAGTTTTCATTGTAACACCATTTTCAACGAAACAAACAGCTAATGATCCGTTTAGAGCGTTTTCTAAACCTTCAGGAAAAGCAACGTGAAAGTAGTTTAACCACATAATTTTGTGTTGTTTTCTATTACATCATCAGAAAAATCCTTTAATATTTTTCTTATTCTCCTCTGTTTTCCTCTTCTTTTTGGCCACTCTGCGACAAACGCTTTCCAATCCAGCTTTCCTCCCTTTTCGTTAACCATGATCAGATATTGGCGACGACTTAACAAATCAGGGCAATTGCAAGTTAACGACTTTTTGAACGTGACGAGTTCGCCCTTTTTCAGTGTGTGTTTGGTGCTTTCTTTGATTACTTTTTTCACCTTAACTTTGTACGTTAACCAGGAAGGGCCATCCTCAGCCTTCGCCAGAGATGCTTTAAATGCTAGTAAAAAATATATAACAACGATGATGTAACAATAATAATAATAAAAACGATAATATCTAAAAAAAATAAATACAAAAATACAAAACAATAACAAAATAAAATGTAATCAAACAATAAGAATAACAATGTAACGGAAGATTTGTAGAAAAAAAAACACACAATAATTTGCCCGCTAACGTTGGATCCGCAGGAAAGTTCAAGTCGATTTAAAATGTTTAAAACAAACGTAGTTAGAAGATAAATATTTGACACAACGTTATAAATTTTTTGTAAAGTACTATATTTCAGGCTGGTTTGGCCAGCTGAAATATAGTACTTTACAAAAAATTTATAATGTTGCGTCGAATATTTATCTTCTAACTACGTTTAAGAATAACAATATTAATAATTACATTTATGAAAATAATAACAATAGTTATAATAGTAATAAGAAAATAATAATAACATAGAATAACATTAATAATAAAAACAATAAAAACAACGATAACAGAAACAAAAAATTATATAAAAACCTATTTCGACAGACTGGACTCTTTTGGAGTTCCTATGATCTGGATGGGAGTTCGGGCTAGATAGAACATGAGTAGCTAATTCGATTAACCTAAATATCAATCTATTTTATGACGTCAAAATAGCGTTACATTATGTAAAAACCACAATTTTTTACATTTCTTCGGATTATTTTGAAATTAAAGCTCTGAAATAATTAATGTTTGATATAACTGAACAATAAACAAAGATGCTACAACAACTATAAAGTCTTTTCTTTTTTTCTAGGTTAAGAAAGTGGACTAAAGTAACAGGGTGCTATTGTTCCTTTTGAAAACGTAATTTTCATTTTATGTTTTTTAGACTATTGAATCAAATTTTGAGTTTATTTCTAATAGAAAATGCTATAAACATTGCATAAAAAACTCCTAGTCATATCATCATTGGAAAATAATATGGTGCAAAACTAAATTTATGACGTCATACTTTTAAGCGACGTTATATGTAACGGTACCCTGGGTAGACAGGGTAATTATTTAATTATTTATTTCATTTTCCAGTTATTCAACAACTTCTTTCAAGTCCCTCATGATCACAATTAATCCACCAAAAATCAGGATTTAGTCTCCCAGTGAGGAAGTAACTACGGCTGTTTGTAACATAAAAGCTGTTGTTTGTTCGACATTTAACTGATCTCATGCAGTGATATAAGATGACCTTCAGAGCAAGTGCTGTATTTTGCGTTATTTTTGTTTTTGAATACCCTAAATTGATCTTTTCCATGCAACTTCTTACCAAAAGCATACTTGCAGGCCTTTTGGGCTAACGATTTGCTGGTGATTCCCTTCAAGGGGTTACAGGAACAGCAGTTTTCTGCGTAAGACAGACAAAAGAAGAACATGGTATTTCATTCTTTAAATACAAAATAATATTCTTTGTTTCATAAAACTCTCGATTGTTATCACTACTACTATGGTTACAATTTTGTTTTTATTGCTATCATTTTTTGCAGCTAGTTGAATCGTTTGCAATAATTATGGTATAGATAGAGAATATTGCATATAGCCGCGCGAATAGGAATTCTATCATCGATTGCTGAAAGTTCAACACGATAGAATAAAATTCATATCCCCATCTCTTTTTATAGATACTGCGTACTAAGAACGTATGGCTTTTGAGTGATAAATTGAAAAATCCTGGTGTTTCATCAGTATTTAATATATGATAAATAAAGGATTTCACATGGCTGCCCAAGTTTCACAAATGAGCGAAGCTCTTTGGCTGAAGTTTAGTATCACCACACGTGTTGATAGGAGTTGGGATACTAATTTTATGATTTTGATGTCGCTTAGTATCTCACTGCAGTTTATGTTATAATAACAAGGATTGTTGTAAACTGCGTTCAACATATTTAATTTTTCTTACTTTGAATGCATTTGCATCCTTTCCCCAAGCAATCTGGCCTCGACAGTGCGTTTGTTTCATCTATGCTGTAGAATTTTGTGCACCTCCTTTCTGCAAAAATAAAGGAGTTTGGACGTTTTTAGGACCTGTTCAACTGCATTGTATATCACACAACAAGTGCCGGAAAAGGGTAGGTGTACAGGGGCGGATACAGGGAGGGAGGGGGGGGGGGATGGATTGGGTGGAATTCCACTCCCCTTTTTAACACTAACGAAAAGGAATAAAGCAAAAAGATAGATTTACCAATAGTTTGTCACTGAGCGTCGACAAAACCTGCAAAAACATTCGCAAGTTTACAGATAAGTCAACGACTTTAGGGCCCGCGAAACACTATTATTGATGTGCAAAGAATAATTATGTGCAAAATGCGGTATTTATCTGAGACATATCGAGCTACTTTGAAAAATATTTTAGGTAAAGAGAAAAAACATTCAACTCAGAGAGTAAGACTTTCATGAAAAAAATTTGAGTACTAAAACATGAAATTAAAAGTACGAGTCTACTATACTGCTTGTCAGTTCAACTAAGGTTCTATCCCATTCGATTACGAACCTGGCTGATAGTAAGAGTACACATTGACTGGGACTGGTTGAACGGCTTCTACATCAAACTCGCGTTGCACATCGAGCTCAAGACATAGGCTTTCCCCGCTTCTGATCTAACAAGAAACATTACAGAAAGGAGAAATAAATAAAAATTTCAAACAATTTGTAACACGTTAACAAAAAATTGGTTCCAGTAGGCTAAGCAGGAACGTGGCAAAAATTGGAACTCATTTCAAGCATTACTTCCTAAGTGCTCTTGTCTATTGATTTAAACCAATTAAAAAGTGGTAGAATTAAGCATTAATTCTTAACCTTTGCGAAGCCATTTTGTTTTTGAATCATGAAGTAAGAAGAAAATGGAGGTTTGAAATACACTGTTTTTTCTGAGAGCCGGAAAACTTTTATAAACTGTTATCGAGAAAAAAGAAAAAAACTCTGGTAATCCGGGCTTGCGCAGAAGCCAAAACGTATTTGAGATTTTAATTGCAGTAAGAAAACTCGGCAGTGCTTACGGAATGTAGTATGGGCAGCAATTTTACTTGATTCAATTTCTCACGTCTACCATTTTAACTTTATTTGAAATGGTTTCTTATTATATATGTGTGTTAAAAACGACTAAATGAAAACTAAACTAAACCAGGATATAAATACAGCTTAAAAATGAAGAGGCTAAAAGTCAGTATAATGTCAGCCAGCGCTTTCGTTATTGACAGTCAACAAGTCTTGATGGTAACATTCTCAACTAGCAAACTGAAATCGCGGAGGTTTTGGCAAGTTGGTCTATGTAATCAGACTTCAAAAAGCTTACAGCACTGAACCGCTCGGTATGGGGATTTCAAAGTTTGCGCGCGCAATATTATTGAATCAGATTTATATGTAGCTAAATAACAGGAAAAAGGTCTAGTGAAACTAACAGGAATCGAGTGATGCAAAAATTGAATCCAACTATTTCAAGCAATATACCCTAAGCGCCTCTGTCAATTGACCAAATAAATTAATCACTGGGTAAATTGTGAATTAAGCATTAATTGAGAAGAAACTAATTTTGAAAAAAATAATACACTGATAGGGGCTAGAATTCGGATAGTCGGTTTTTCAGTGAGGAAAACGGCGTTTCCTGTGGGCACCAATTTCGCTTGATTTCATCTCTCTCTAGATCTATTCATGTCTGTCATTCTAACTGAATTTGAAGTGCTTTCCTGTAATGTGTTTGACCAGCGAAAAAAAGAAACCAAACAAGCATAGAAATATAGCACGAAATTAAAGCGAAACTTAAGTCAAGTTTTAGGACAGTTTTTCCCAAATGGTAGGGGACTCTTTTCACATATGTTAACGCGTTAGATATATAACGAAAGAGATTTTTAACATATATTGTATATACCATAGATGTATAAATGAGACTTCAGGTTCTACCAGTTCTAAGCTATATCGCATCAAAGTAAAATTGTATGCTAGTCCATAGCTTTCTTACCCCAAAGCTGACATAAACAAGTAAAACATTAAAGTCCCTATCAAGCTTAGTTTTTTACTTTTCGGATTAAAACTGCTGTCATCTGTGATTTCGAAAATCGAGTAACCAAAGAAAGTTTCCACGTCTAAGTATGCTTTTTAACCAAAAAAAGATTGGAATGTAAGTTTTGACCGAGCAGGCCGGGGACTGGTAACCAGTAACGTAGCAGCAATGAGTTATGTGGTTTTTGTTTAAAAAAATTTATTTCAGTTAATAGAATGTCATAAAACTTTTATTTCAAACAATTTCGAGAGAATAATGTATTGATTTAAGTTTTAACAATGTGACTATTGTAGAATTTTTTGAGATAAAAAAGATTGTTTCTGCTTCATGCCTCGTGCTACGTCATATGCCTCCTGCGGCGAGAAAAGGTTTTATTTTCGGAAATTTTTATTATTAAAGGGTTCTACTTAAAAGATAAGCTTGATAGGGGCTTTAAAGTATGTGAAAGAAATATTAGTTGGGAGGGAATTGAGAGCGTGTAATAAAAATTATATTCTTTTCGCGTCAACCTTTAGCTCGTTGGTTATTTCTGTCCTTATGTTTTAGAATACATTAAATTGTGGTTCAGGTAAACATAATTAAAGGTTTAAACACTCGCATTTCTAATCATTACATTTTTCTTTCCCCAGCTTAGCGTTGGTTTCTATAATTCGTTAAAAATGGCAAATAGGCAAGACCAAAGTCTCTGTGTCTCTTACCTTGCTGATATAGAACAAGACACCTCTGTCGTTTTGTTCGTAATCATCAATATCGGCAATCGTGTTTTTCAACTAAATAGACAAAACAAGCAAAATCTTTTTAACGGTTTAACTTCTACTACACAATTCAACCAAACTTAAAGTTCAGCTTGGTTAAGCAAGGTAATTTACAAATGAAACTTAAAACACTGGACAACTCTCAGAAACGAGAAAAAAAAAATTAGACTGAAATCTTGGCTTTAAAGTGCCAATGAGATAAAACAATTTATTACTTTAGTGGATAAACCTTGCTAAATGAGGAAGGGTGGTGACAACTCTTTGTCAAAATAGTCTATGGCTCTCGAGATAGTACCATTTAATGTCTTCATTGATTATGTCACTAACGGTTCAGGCAAATTTTCAGTTTTTTAAAATCTGCTGCAAATCTATAACCTTTGCATGAATTTAAGCTAAACTTGGGCTTATGATGTATTCTGATCAAGTTTGACTCGAATTCGTCCAAAGGTCATGGAATAGCAGCCGAATTTTTACGAAAAGGCAAATTTGCTTGAATCACTAGTGACATCATCAGCTGAAAACTTAATAATGTTATGTTAATTTCAGTAACTATCACGAAGTTGGACTAGTACTACACGGGTTTGACTGGTACTATCACGGAGTTGGTCTTTTGCTATAACACGTGTAGTTCTAACTACAAGTTATATGCGCAGTACGACATGCACAAACCTGTTTAAGCGACTCATTTCTAACCGTGAAACCGCTTTGCAGGACAACTTCCACCATTCCATTATTCACCTGAGTGCCATTGTTAAGGAGTCTGAGTTAAGGTCAAGGATAGAAAATTAAACCGTGCTCTAATTTTAACTATCTCTATCGCTATGAGTCTCAATACTGATGTTATTATCCTTATCGTTTGTTATCAATAACAACGTCAATGAAAAAATTATTCGATATTTCCAAAGGGGGAGTCAGCGGTCACTTTGAGCTGAGCATTTCTATTTTAAGCTTCTATGTTTTTATGAGTATATTTTAGGCTTTTACATGCATGTTTCCCATGAATAGTAAATAGAAAACACACTTTAATAATGCCATCCCTAAGCTGTAAAGATAACGCCCCATGAAGCTCAAATGAAAATACTAGCGCTTTTTAAACAGTCTTGACCATGATCGTAGCCGTTCAGGAACAACAAGATTCACTTCACGTTTTCTCTTTTCGAAAAATGTGAACAGTAAGACACAAATATTCAAAACTCCTCCTCTTTATCTTCCTTCATGAAGAAACTTAAAATCAATCTTTCCGACAATTAAGATAATGTATTATTGCCAATACACAGTATTTGCTCCTCTCTTCAGTGTTTTTAGTGTTGCTGTTGTTTGTTGTTTTTCTTATTTGATTAAAACAGTTTTCCAGTTTATAGGATAAACTATATTTTAACTATATCATGACATTTTCGTTTCAATCTCAAAATTTGCTACCGTTTTGAGGAGGACCATCTCGTATAAGCTTTTATAGTTTCAATGGTCCTCCTCGACAAAATGCTATGTTTTGATTTTCTTTTACCTTCGATTAAGTTTATATTATATTATCTGTAATTACTTTGTGGCGAAATAAAACTGAACTGAAGTAAAAGAATTGCTTCTGCCGGCGAAACTAGTTTCATTTTGTCACTAAGCATGCATAAACTAGCTTTGCAAAAGTTGTTACAAAAGTAAGAAGAAATGCCTTTAAACACCAACTGACATTTTGTTTCCAATTCCATCCCTGAGACTTAATGGGCGTTTGTTATAGCATTTATGGTATTCGTAAAATCTAATAAGCTCGTGTAATGTAGCTAATGTAGACGATTGCTATGTAGATAATAGGATAACAGAAGTTAATTTAGTAGAGTTACAAGGTGAAAGTCAATGCAAAAATCATCTGTTTTCGAGCGGAAAAGGCAGATGATCCAAACCTGTTTGGCGACTCCTTCTTAAGCTTAGATGTTTATAGTATTATTAATAGTAAAGTGTGGATAACGAGGGGAAAAACCAACGAAACAAAAAACCGAAAGATAACAAAATCAATGCCATTCCTTCTGTTCAAAATTGTCAAGGAAGATGTTTCACTTAATCTTATTGTTATCTGTTTTAAACTCATTTACAAATCATTTGTTACTAAACCACACGTACGTGAGAGTTGCTCTTTTATTTATATCGACTTAAAAAATTTATCAATTGGAATGCTCTGAAAACAAAAACCT
Organism: Hydrozoanthus tunicans; assembly: GCA_026413305.1. Classification (NCBI taxonomy): domain Eukaryota; kingdom Metazoa; phylum Cnidaria; class Anthozoa; order Zoantharia; family Hydrozoanthidae; genus Hydrozoanthus; species Hydrozoanthus tunicans. The sequence goes on along the minus strand of JAOBAT010025012.1, from coordinate 12,998 downwards.
TCGCAACGAAATCAAAGATAAGTCTCCCTTTTTCAAATTATAATATTCAGTTGCATCCTTCTCTTTGTAACCTCCAATTTCCCTTGAAATACTCAAACTTATCAGCTTCAACTTAACATTTGCATCGCATTTTTTTTCTACATCGCCGTTTACAAAGTGCTTAACACAGATAGTTAATGTCATAATGTATAGAGCATTTTTTCTAAGTTTCTGGTTTCTTTATTTACCCCCAAATTTTCTGATTTCTTTATTAACTGTTGTACACTCTATGTTATTGCTTGTATTTACCGAAAAAAATAAATCTAAAATAAGATAAATAAATAAAAAAGTTGTTCTACCTGGTGCATATCTTAAGGGTGCGAGAATCACCAACCGCTGGTAGGTTTTGTTGTTTCTTCTTTTGTCGTCTTCTCTTTTTTTGGTTCCGTTTTGAGTTTCTCTGTTTTCTTGAAGCACTATTTCTGACTATTGTAACTTGTATGTCAAACTGGCACAACTCGTCATTTATGTCGCTCTTGTAATATTTTGCTTCTGCCTGAAGGTCAGATAGTTCATGTGATCATTAGCCCTATCCTTATCCTGAATGGCTAACGAAAAGCTAACGAAGAACTAACGATGGTCTACCGATGGATTAGCAATTGGTTTACGAAGGGCTAACGAGGGGCTAACGGGGGAAGGGGGAGAGGGGGTGGAAGTGGGTAACAAGGAGACGTGGACGGCTTGTGACTTTCAAGTTTTTTTTTTATCAATTCTCCAAACACCCCCCCCTCGTTTAATAAAAAAGTACATTTACATGGGAAATAAAATTTGATTGCTTTAATGTTTTATTCCATATTTAGTTTTTTTCTGTACGAGCGACTTGTTTTCTCTTCAATTTAAGTATCATAGTAGTGGTAATTTCATTGCAAACCAAATGCGCTCGTCATGAAGGATTCTAGCATCCCCCAAAATGCGCGCAGAATATGTTTATGATGCTTGCGGCTTCATTTTTGTTAACAATGCCCAGATAACTCTATCATTTCGTTGGAAGCTACCGTCGCGGTTAGGAAAGAAGTCTAAAATTCGACCAACTAGTCCCCTGGTGACGGCAAAACCTTATCACGTGCACTTCACTTGGATGCTTATTACCTGCAGTCGTGGTCACCTCCAATACCTTAATTCTCACGACGAGTTACTAATATTAGGTATACAGTGAGGATAGAATACTTATTATTTTTGTTGTTGTTGTTGTTGTTGTTGTTTTTTGTCTTAATAGATCTGAGTTTCGAGCTTTCGAGAATTGCGAAATGCTACTCTAGATAGAACTATTATAAGACAAAAAGGGAACCTTACTAATAGTAACAACTAAATTAACACCCAATAAGATTTAAGAATAACCTACAAGGTAAATTACAAGAGACCTAGCAATTATACACAAACTGCGCGTGCGTATTGAATGGACTTTTTGTTAAACGTAACCCCGCAGGACTGCTTGTTCTGATTTTTGGTTCCCTATTTTTTGGATGCTATTTGATTGTTCCTGAAGTTAATCAGCTTGTCAGAAATTTAGCTAAATGATTCTTATATAAATTTAGCTAAAGGATTCTTATGTTTTAATTCTGAAGATGATCTGTTAAGATCGAAAACGTTTAGTTTTAAACATCACATATACTATTTTACCTATTTTTTACTAAAACTTTAACGAGGCGGAATTATGATAATTCTTATATAGATGGGAACGTTTTTTCGTTAAACTTAATATATGGCTTCAGCCGGGTCCATTGTGAAGAAAAATTTACTTTAAAAGTCGATACTTAAACCTTTTCCACTTCGGATAATTATTGTTAAATTACAAAGACTTTTATCACCATGTCACTTAAAGGAATTAACACGTAAATGTGTTCTCTTTTTAAACACAGCAACCTTACTGAATAGATTATTGTCAAAAGCTACTATGCAGGTGTGTCGCTTCTAAACTTTGAATAGTGTAACATGAATATTGTTTTCGTCACTATCTTTATAATATTGTTGAGCAAAACAAAGTACCTGGAACTGTCCTATTCCAGATCCAGTAGCTTTTACCTCGAACTCTAGAGTGGGTGGATGATGTAATTGTGCCTCTGAAATCTGCAATATACCAGTTGCATTCAATCAGTCCTTCACCAAACCTGACATAAACTGCAAGCAGTATGTATACGATTCTATCATTACCTCAATCATCACTGTTACTGTTATGTTCACTTGCCGTCGTTGTCGTTTTTTGGTGATCGTTACTGGCCCTGATGAAATTCAGTAGACCCGAAATCTAAAACAAAATTAGCCTAAGAAAAGCAACGTTAAAATTCCGTTTCAGTTTGTTCAGTATACGGTTTGCTTACCTTTGCGTAATTCTTGATCTGTTTACCAATATCAAAAATAGGTAACGTGAAATTTAATTTGTTTATCTTGATTGATTTCGATGGCACTGAACCCACTTTAGGTTTGATCAATTTTTTCTTTAGTATCGGAGCCGCATTACGTTTTGCCAGGGTGTTAATACTGCTTTCTTTCAACCGCCACCATTTTGTTTTTGCACTTAGTGGTTTGTGAGTTGAATAAAGCCAAGTTAGTGTGGTTACATCATAGTGTTACTTTGTAGGATAGAGACTCGCAATTTTTCTTTAATTAACTATATTAGATAAAAACTTACGTATTCGTCGTAAAGTGCTTGTTTCTCCGTTAGGGTCTTGTTAAATCGTTTTGGACCGTTCACCTCAACACGCATGTCCAAGGCTCTCGAATAATAACGGAGATTGTACTCTGCGAGTGCCTGTAGGGCTACGCACGTGTCCTAGATTAAAGGGAAGTAACATTAGCAGAAGGTATTGTTTATGATCAGCTCGCTTGTTCGTACCAGCGCAGTGACGGCAATCTTAATTGATAGGTGAGGGTCGAAAGCAAATAGAATAAGGGAAGTAAATAGCACTACAAAACTCGACTAGTCTCATAAAGAGAGCAAAGGTTAAAGTGAAGATTAACCACAGCTATTAGCGGTTTTAAAATGATCTAAAAACGCAAAGAGAGAGTTTTGAAAACCTTCAATTTACCTAACAGTACCAACACTTAAACTACTGAATCGAAATATTGCGGCACGTGAAGATAATGGGGCGCCCTGTGGGGAAGAACAATGGCCTACTGCAACGTCACTCGCCCCAGGACCTAAATGCCTCGGTCGCTTTTTGTAGTAATAAATATTCAAAATTCTGTAAAATATTACGATTGGTCTAAAGAGACTTACTTTTTGCGGGATCTTTTTTGTTAAGCTTTCTAGTTTAGGTCAATTTTTTTTCAGTACATGGTGATATGCACTTTAACTTTTAAACTTAATACACAAAGTGTTGTTGTAGTACAAAGAATAATTTCACAAACTGTGACTTTCTCTGAGACTCTTTTGAGGGTGTTAGGCCCGAAAGGCATCGTGGTAAAGTGTATGGTCAATTGCAAGAACACTTCTTAAACTACCAAGAATAGAATGGAAGAAAAGGAAAATACTGACAAGGTCAAAAGTTGTGGGTTCAACAGATTTTCTACCATTGTATATTGATGTTGTAGCTCATTACGAAAACGTTTAAGTGTTTTTATGTTAGTTGAAATGTTTTTAAACCAGTTTAGCTAAATGTTACATGGTTACATCAAGTTCTTTCAAAATAGATTAGAACTAATTTCTTTTAAAATGATAAAATTATTAGTGCTTAGGGTTTAGAGTTAGGGTAGAGCTTCGAATGAAACCCATGTTTATTCTTTTTTGTATATTATACATATTTGTCGAATAATTTAGAATTTCTGAAATAAATACATAGAGGAGCAATATACATACAAACTAGCCGTTGTAAGCAACAAGACGTTTTTACAAGCGAACGCTATGTTTGTTGCTGTACAAAGCATACCAGACACGAATCTACTGTAAAGAATCGGTATTGCCTGTGGAAAAAAATAGACAAGCAATTGCCTAGTAAATATAGACTTTATTCAGCTAAATACAACTTGGCGGTTGACACTCGACAAAACCGCTGACCACTAAGAAAGTTTAATTACATGCCATTTTGAGAAATAACTTTAGCTTTATTATTTGTTATTGTTTCTATTGGCTATGTAATGGTTTCTAATAAAAAGACCTTTTCATATTGAACATATGTAAATTCGTTGACAGGGACATAACTAATTTAGATCATTCTTGATTTCACCAGTGCTATAAGTTTTTTTTGAGAATCACAGAGCTTTTGGGCTCCATTCAGAGTCCTTTGCCAATGACAACTTGTTAGATTGTTGAACTTGCTTGGTTTCGATACGTGACCGAGCCAAGCAACGCTCTGTGATCGTCAAAAAAAACTTATAGCACTGGTGCGGAAATCAAGAATAACCTAAAATAATATTCATATTGCTTTCTCAACCACATCTGTTTTGCCGGATGGACACTAAATCTTCAGCTTTGAGTTTACCTTTTTAAAATTGTCTTCACGTATGCCTGATATCTTCCTCCTTGTCGTTATTACATGCATTACTGCCTACTGAGGAATCGTTATCACTGAACAGACGTAAACGGTTGTGCGTGCAATTATTGGAGTATAAATATAATTTCAGAGTGCTTGGGACAAATTAAAGAGAACTTAGCTTGCCTGTGTAGATTGCCAAACTCCTCCAGGTTTACGCTGGTTCAGAAGCCACTTTACTGTAGGTCCGAGTTGGTGCCTTGGTTTGTTGAGTGATACCATAGCTAAGAGAGCATATGCTGTTGCCTCGATGTTTGTTCCTGTACTTTGACTCGCGTGATTAGCGATCCAATAGCGGTAATTATCAACTAAAATAAAAAAGATGGCACTGAAGAGGTAAACGCGACTATGAGGTAGATTCCAAGTGTTACTGGCTGCAACACGATGCAATGCTACGTCCATAAGTGCTCAAACAACATTGCGAAAAATTTGATTTGTTGTAAAATTGTTAAAAAACTGTTTGGGCTTCCTGTGCTATGTATACATTAAGGCTGCTCTTGACTAGTAGAGAAGCCTTTAAAGTTTTGAAGGAATAATCTCGAACTTCGCTAAAAAATAAAATAGCTAAAAAATCTAATTCCATATAATGTAAGATTAAAACCTCACCAATATGTACCTTAACATTTATAATACTTCTTTAACATTTATCGTTTAACAATAAAAGATTTTCCACACTTGAATGGTATGTGATTCGAAGCTCAAAATGTTTTACGAAAAGACCAATGAGCGGCACATGGAAAAAACTTTGTAAACTTTATTGTTCCGACGCGTTTCGTCTGAAAACAAGACTTCTTCAGGGAGTTTACAAAATAATTTATTACAGCGGTATATTCATATTCTGATAATAGTCAAATTACGTGAGTAAATACAGAACCACGGAAGTGACTATGCTGTATGAAGGACCTTATGTCATAAGGTGTCAAAAGTAATAAAGTAATTAAAGTAATTAAGTATTTAAAACTTGTTTTGGGCCTATGGTTAACGTTAATGTTATCGTTATTAACAATACGTAAAAACATGATTTGGGTAATTTAGCGGAGGGCTACCGTAGCGGAGGGACCTGCCTCCCAATCCGGAGGTCCCCGATTCGACTCCCAGTTTTGAATACTGTATTTGGATGGCCTTCTTTTCCGCTAAAAACCTTGTTAAGGTTTCCATCCTTTCGGTGTTGGTAAAACGAGTACATGCATACATCGACCTCTCTAAAACGGCTAACGGAGGCGCCTTTTTATACTTCCGATTCGCCACAGGGGGTAAACTGATTAATAAAACGCCTTTATCCATACTCACACTGTAAGGGCGCAACATGAAGGTACCACTTGTACTTTATTTTATTACGTTAGAAGTGATTTTTCTCTGATTTCATAGCTTGAGAAAGAATGCAGCAAAAGGCTAGCAGTGAAGGTTAAGCTGCGGATTCATTTTCTCCTGCATATTTATCTTCACGAAAATGCTAGTACGAGGCCTGGGGACGAGATCAGTTTCTCATCAAGTATATCGATCTTACCTGTGTTCGCCATACTCTCAAGCTTTTTCATGGCCGTTAAACCGTCAGAGCTGTTGACTAAAGTCCGGGCATACGTTGTTATAGCAACAGGATAAGCGTTGGTTGCTTTATCAAAATTGTTTCTCAGATAAGCGATAGCCCTTTCTTTAACCATCAAATTCTAAAACAGATGAAGGTAAGGAAGAGTTTACGAGGTAATCAAGGTGTCACAACTTAAATTGTTCAAGAAATTTTACGAATTAGATAAAGACGATGCAAGACGCTTTCCTGGTGTTTCCATGTTAACTCTAGACCTTCGCTCTTAAGCCCTCCGCACACTTGTGCGATAGCATGCAATTTTCGTCACATGCAATCGAAATTGTTGTCGCACATTCACTGCACACGTTTGCGAGAAGATGCAATTATCTCCGACAAATTGCGTTCACTTTTAAGGAAATCAAACATGTTTGATACATGCGATCATTACTGCATGCGATATGAATTGCATCGCTGGCCCCCGCACACTTGTGCGATGTGCTGCAATTTTGATTGCATGCGACAAAAATTGCATACTATCGCACAAATGTGCGGTGGGCTTTATAGAACTTAAAAACGAACTTAAACTGTTACATAATTTTTTAAAAATAAATAACCTTGTAATTAGTACTTAATGGAATGGAAGAGATTATTCCAGGTCCGCTACGTTAGCAACGTTCCTTATGATGGAATACACGGCACTACATAATGTGTGAGTATGAAATTCATGCAACACCATTTCCAATTCAAATAAGAATGACTGTCATAGATAGGTAAAAGTTATTTCATTTCAATGTACAATGAAGTCCTTGTTCAAACAGCAAATTACTTGAGTAATACTACAGTTATTGTTTTTAAACTTTATACGAAAACTGTACAGCACATGTGCTCTAACCTGGCTAACACACTGACACTCCTGCATTGAAATTAATACAAATTATGTCAAGGCCAAATCTCTCTCTACTGGGGTCAAGTCGATATTTCTCGCTATAGCTCCCTGAAAAACAAATAAAAAGATACAATAAGAATAGTGAGCCATTTCATGATTTACGCGCTTTTTTTTATAAGAACAATTTTTTTAAAGACTTAACTCAGCTTCGATCGATACTGGTTAGGAGACCATTGTTGCAGGGTGGATACAGGATTTTATAAAGGGGAGTGGATATTCACGTCCATTTCAGGGCTAATGCCTTTGTAAAAGTGAGTGCTGGGTGCATCTCAACCCACCGCGTTTTGCACATATTCTTTGCGCATCAATAACAGTATTAAGAGGGCCCTAAATTTGTTGGTTTATATGTAAACTTTCGAATACTTGCCTGTTTTGTCGACGCTCAGTGACAAACTATTGATAAAGTTTTTTTTTTGTTTTATTTTTTTTCGGTAAGTGTGAAAAAGATGGGTGGAAATTCATCCAATCCACCCCCGTGCGTCAGCCCCTGTATTGTATTTCTTTGTTCGCCATTTTCTTTTGTTTTCTGGTGTTGACCCTACACAAAACGTGTAGTAAGCACAAAAGCTTTTGAAATGAAAATCAACAAACAGCCAGCCAAAATATTCGCACTAGCACCTGAAACAAAGAATGTGCAAGCTCACGGTTCGTTCAACCTAAAACAAAGCATCTTTGTACATTTTTTGTACTTCACTCTTTTGAGGTTTACCGGCTTTCCTAGCCTGTACGTATACTAACTATGAGCAAAGTGATTCACCGTTTTTCTCTTTTATCCAGCCATTGATTCAAATATAACGCTGTACACGTATTGTTGCCCCGAAGTATTGTACCTTAGGCGTATATTCATTTGATTTAAGCCGAAGGAACAAATACGAACAACTTTAGCGCAATTTGATGCTCAAATCGCCAAAAAATAAAAAACAATGAGCATTGGTCAAATTTGCTGGTTCTTTAAAAAAATTATATTCTGAATATATTTTTAATTAGTTCTTCTAAAACATGATAAAGTATAACTTTAACTTTAACAAGAATCTTACTGCGACGTATTCGTTTGTACGCGAATTTTCTACGAATGACCCATCATTCTTTTGTTGTTTCTCTAGCCACGAAAAGGCTTCACAAGGAACACTTTTTTCAACTAAGCCACCGTCGATAGCATTCAACTGACAGAAAACTTTGTGGTAGTAAGCAATTAACCTGAAAGAAAAAAAAAAAGAACTAATGGAAACAAGTGTCCATGTTTCAGATTTATAATGATACTGTGTTTAGTTTACCGAGATAGGGCCTGAATAGACAAAGAGATGCTTCACTTCTGCTGGACAAATCAGGTTCATTTATCATTTAGTAGCTCATATTGTGTATCATGTTTTCAATATCAGTCTCTGCCATGCCATGTTAGGATATGATTGTATTAACTTTTATTAAATGGTAACTCTGATTTTCGGTCAATAACCAAATTTCCAGAGTTCTGATTGGTTGAACTTATGTCAATAAGCTACCGTACAGACTTTTTTGAGTTACGGACTTCAAAAGTCGAAACAATGTCCGGTGAATTTCATTATCCGCTCGAAATTACCAGTAATGAAGATTGACCCGAGAAAAGTTCTACAAGAGACTGAAAATGAATAACCAGAAAGATCAAGCAGTGAATAAAAACTTTCAGCGAATGGATAAAGTCGTAAAGTTTGTCGACGGTGCGAAAGTTGAAGTTCAATAAACGTTGTGGAGAATATTTTTACAAGAAATAAATGCTTTTTAATCAAACTAATGAGCCATTTACTGAAAATCTTAATAACCTCGTTTTGCTCGGTTTGTCCGGGAGAATATTTTGCCCTCAGTCTTTCGTACATACCTCGCTTCGCTCGGTCTGTACAGTGAAAGAACTCGGGAAAAATATTCTCCCGGACAGACTTCGCTCTGGGTTATTAAGATGTTTTTATTACTGATCGACTCCGGATCCTTAAGTCGCCGCAATTTAGAGCAACTTATTGCGACTTAAGGCGATTTAAGGCAACTAAGCGATTTAAGGAAAATTGGATGAAAAGTGCGGTTTAAGGCGACTTAAGGAAAAATGGGGTGAAAAGCGTGATTTAAGGAAAAATCGGGTGAAAAATGTTTGCGACTTAGCGCAATTTAAGACACCGTAAGCACCCGGATGCCTTGACCAGCAAGACTGTGTACTTTGTAATTAAAAAAGGCAAAACACGTTCAAACAGCCGAAGGTAAGCTCAATTTGTAGTTAAAATAGTAAGACTTAATCTCACGGAGATGATAATTAAATTTATGTTCACTAAAACGATCACCTGGTCTTCTACTGTTTTCTCTGATATATTGCTGAACACTGAGGCTGGTTTTGATAAAAATTCATATCTAAGATAATGATCTTGAAGATTTCCCCTGTTTGATGTTAGAAAATTAAAAGTTGTACGAATTCCATGCAATGACATTGTCATATCATTACTCGATTGCACTTATGAATAACCTTTTATAAATCAAGCATATGGGTTTCGAATAAAATAACATGAATCCACTTTTTGTTCAGCTGCGGTAGTTCTCTTCGTTGGAAACTAGCTAAGCTACAGGAAGCACTACATTCTTTTTGTTTAACAAGAATATACTTTATAAGAATATTGAGGCTGACTATTGGCCAAATATTAAGAACACTTTAATAATATTGCTTTGGCTCGGATTTTGTACGGAACGGTGACTGCTTCGTCCTTTTAAGCGATCCAGCCTCGGTCCAAAAAACAATATTCTTATAAAAAAAAGTTTAGTGACCATGAACTGAGTATTAGGCATATCACTGAGGGGACATCATGTAGATTTTTCTTACCAGGTGTTTTTGTTTTTGGCTCCCTGGTTATAGCCCCGATTCGCAACATTTCGTACACCTTTGTAAAAAGAATACGGTATTTAATACAATAATCAAAGCAACAATAACAACATAATGATCACCTTCAGACATACTGTAATGAACTGAAGGCAAGTGTAAGAGAAACCAAGAAAGAAAAATCCAAACTGCCCCGAGCGGGAATCGAACCCATGACATCCCGATCACGTGGCAGGTGCTCTAACCACTAACCTACCGACGATTTTGGCAGAGAGAGAACGGAACAACCAGAGACAAATTGACCGGGCAATCCCAATCACAGTCCCCCAACACTTGCCCGCACTCATCTCGCGGATACGAACAAAACAATTCATTTATATCTTAGAAACTCGTGTTACAGTTTATATCAAAATAATTAATAGTTTTGAAAAAAGATACTAGGAAACTGAAAATAGCGAACTAATCGAGTCAGTTTGTCACTAGTGTAAAATAGGCCATATGCATGTTGACGTCAAACTAATCACTAATTTCACCCCAAAGCCTCGTATTTAAGAAATAGGTGTGGGCCATTGCACTTGCAAACCGTGATCACGAAGGGATGCTTTTCATTTGTGGATGCTTTGGGATTTGATTTATAAAAACATTCACACTTTTGTGATTCAAAAGCGAGGCTTGGGGGTGTTTGACGTAAATATGCATAAGGCCTTTTACAATTGTATTGGTCGCGCACTTTCTATGAAGTAAGCTGCATGTACTACATGTAATTTTCAAAACTAGTTCCTCACCCTGCTGAACGTGATTGAAAATCTTTTGCTTGATTTCTGGAGTAAGTTTTCCTTTTGCAGACAAAAAGCGCAGCACGTACACATTCGGAGCAAGCTTGGACATGGTTTGCTCGGCACATCCAAGGGGCACGTGGAGGTTCGACATTAGATCTCCTGTAATGACACTCCTCGCAGCAGGTCCCATTATTTCACCTGTAATCCAATTGAAGTGGAAACGGAGTTGTTATTGAAAGTGTTTTTGAAGTAACCGCAGTTTTTGAAACTCCACACAGTTGACATGTCCTCTTACCATTCCTCCCCTGCGTGCCCCCTCCCCATCCAACATTAACCCCCTCATTAGGAAACGGTTTTATTAGAGGGTCAACTGTAGAAAATTTGATTGATTTAGCAAAGACAACTCGACGACCACGTGACTTCTGTTAACGTGCGCGCGCACAGCTCGAGATCGTGAGAAAATGACGTCATGTTGTGAACGCAACTTGAAACATCGAAATCCCGTCCTGAAACACAACGCAACGTCAGACTCGTACGCAGTCACTTTTCCTCTTTTCCTTCCCATCATTACTTTCACCCCCTCTCTTTTCCCGCCTTTTCCCGCTTCCCCATTCCTTCGCGGCCCAATCCTCCCAATATCATATTCCTCCTCAATCGAGTCTGTGACGGCTGGGGACAAGACAGACGCAACGTGTACATCGCAATGTCTAAGGACCTCGAGCTGCGCGCGCGCACGTAAATTTGAAACAATTTTATTTTATTTATTAGCTTAGCCATAAGGCTAGAAAGTCTACACAGAGCGTTGCTCCAATTATGAGACCCCTTATATTTAAAACGAAAGATTGCAACTGTGTAACTTAAGAATAATATTGAAAATAGAAAACCTCTGCTATTACCTAAAGTCTTCAACTTATAAATAAAAAAACTTTCAACTTAAGATTTACAATTACAGACATAAACTGTACTTGCTGCTGAAATAAGAAAAAAAAATACAAAACTATGGGACGCAAAATTTTCTTAAAAATTCGATTACCTACCACTCAGGTAAAGCTTTGTAGATAAGGTTTCTGGAACGAAATCTGATGACACGTTCAAGACCATCCTACTGACTTGCCCACCGCCGTTTAACGAGTCTGAAACGAGAATATGGAAAACTTGCTATTTCTTGAATGAACTGATTGCTTCAGTCAGATTTACGTATTTCAGAATCGCTTCATTCTTTGTGTAATAAGACAACATGCCCCGTCACAAGTTTAAAAATCGTTGTTGTGTCTTTGTTGGTATTCGTTGTTGCAAACACTAACAAAAAGTTGTGTTACCTGAAGATTCCTTGGAACCACTTAGAACACCTAAAGAAATTCGGAAATAACATTGGTTTATCGTCAAGTAAACAATTCTAACTTGTTAAAACAAGCTACATAAATATATAAATCATTAACTACTGTTAAACACAATTTTTTTGTAAAAGGCGAAACATTAACCCTACGCAGACTTTGAAGGATGGTAGAAAGTGCCCGCGCAGATTTTAAACAGTCACCTATTCATCCGATTGCCTACAGATTTTATGACTTTTCCTCATATATTTTAGACTGAAACTTTCAGGGAGTCCGGCTCTGGTTTCCTTGTCAAGTACAGGTGTGATGGCAAGCTGTTCGACTCGCCTGCAGGCCGTCACCAAGGTCAATGAGACCATGATCAGGGATCTCCTCTTTGCAGACGACTGTTCCCTCAACGCTAACAAAGAAGAGGAAATGCAGCTGGAGATGAACAGCCTTCTCATCTGCCTGCAACAATTTCTGCGTCGCCATCAGTACCAAGAAGACCGAGATGATGTTTTAGCCTGCCCAAGAAAACCCATCCCATGAGCCTAACATCACAGTGAACGGGTAAAGACTTCAAGCCATTGACAACTTTAGTTATCTTGGCAGTACACTCTCACGTTCTGCAAATGTCGACGCGGAAGTGACTAAAACGATCACCAAGGCAAGTACCACATTCGGTATTCAAATCGGAGTCTACAGAGCAGTTGACCTTTTCACACTCCTCTATGGCAGTGAAACCTGTACCATGTACAGGCGTCATGAAAAAAAAACTACATTTCCACCTTCGATGTCTCTGAAACATCCTCAACATCCGCTGGCAGGGACAAGATCCCTGACACTGAGAGAAGAGAACTTCCCATCGTTATAACATCTTTGCGCAAGGCTCAAATACGACGGGCAGGGCATCCGATGTACGGTGAATTGAGCAAGTTTTTCGAAATTATGACATCATAATAACGTTTCACTTCAAACAAACTACATAAAATCTATTCCTAACCCTGCCTGACCTCCAAGTTTGATTTCCTTATCTTTTATAAAAAAATAGTTCTAGAATAATAGGCCGCGGGCACTTTCTTCCCTTCACCCCC
>JAOBAT010024901.1:0-31572 GCA_026413305.1 Hydrozoanthus tunicans | reverse complement strand
TGGGAGGAGTAGGATGGGGTGTACAGGAAAGGAGGGGGGGGGGGGGGGGAGATCGATGTTTCGTTTCCAAGAAACCGGGATTGGTCCAAACTACTCCATTGGCTAAAGTAAGAGGCAGAGGTTTCGTTTCCAAGAACCTAAGGTGAACCCAAATAACTTGCTGGAATTTGTTTCAGTGTTCCGACTTAGTCAAGTACCTATACAAGGTAGAGCTCTGAGTTGTCTAACGTAACAAGTTAACTACAAAGAAAAAGATGCAAGTTTTCTTTCTCCTGGCACATGTACCAACATACCTTGTATTTTCTACATTGACTTTCGGTTTCTTTAACGATATAGTCCTCCTGCTCTTTCATGTACCTCGTGATACGCTCCCATTCGTCATGGTAATTGGAAGATTCTGATGTTTAACGAAAAACTTTCCGTAAGTAGAATTGGGATGTCAGTTTTGTCTCGTACTGGATAGTGTTACGCGCGCTTGCTTAGGTTTATTTTCGTTAAGTAATAAAAAACAAAACAGAAACTTCGATAACATCTAGTTTGATGAACATATCCGCTGTTTTAAACCCTTCCTTGACAAATTACTTTGTTTCTCAGGCTCAAGTTCTCCCTGTTATGGTTTTCTACGTTTTGACTGTGTTCCGAGTTTCCAAATTCAAACTACAAATTAACGTCGCGCTTACTTCGTTTCAAACTCAACTGAAGTGCGACTAAAGTACGACTTCCTTTGTGAGTTTCACAACTCTGGCAGGACGTGGTTCCAAGTATCGTATACTGCAGTCTTTAGTCGCACTTTAGTAGTGAGTTTGACACGAAGTAAGAAAATAATGAGCTTTAGCATGTATTAACGTCCTTCTCGACCCCAATTTACTTACTAGGCCAAGGTTCGTAAGGGCTTTCATCTTGTACAAAAACTAAAAGAAGGTGATCTCCTGGCCGATGAAGTACTTCAGCATAAACTGAAAAATAAGACAATAAAATTTTTTTCAACGTGGATTCAATTCCTAAAATGCTTCAATGAGCCAGATTTTTTATTGGAATGCAACTGCAGCGTGGAAGTATTGAAGCGTGTATTATACTGCCATGAGACAATGTGTTTTTGTCCAAGTATGGTGGGAAGAGCTCTAAAATTTTGAAGATGAACTGTGAAAAGGGGGTTTAAAAAATCCATTAATTATCATCGTGCCACTGATTCGCTGCATGCATGGTGACCTTTAAAATGCCTTTACTCAAAAAGGAAGCTATGAAAAAGGACCTTAACTACATTTTGCCGCATCACCCCTCCCTCCCCCCCTTGGTACATGTCGGTGTTTAGCTAGCTTCCTCATCACAAATGTCCAACAAATGAAAGGCATGAATTAAGAGGAACTAATTGGTAAAGTCTCCTCGTATTCCTTTCCAAGCCTGCGTTGCAGCCGGTCCAAGAGTCTTTCAACCGTCGATACTTAACTCTTGTCCTATTTCAGTTGAGGTGCATAGTGGCAGAATATCTACTGAGCGCCAAAATTGAGCTAGGATAAATGTTTTAGTACATACAAGCGAGGCAACTCATCTACAGGATATTCCTTCAAAGCAAACGAAAGATTTGTAAGAAAAAAATATTTTTATTAATCGAATCACAGCAAATGAGAAAACTCACACACGAGCAGCTTAATTTACAACAACAGCTTACTGACCTTGAAATACTTTCAAACCAAATTTTGCTGCCATTTTGGTGTTTTGAGGAACAGCATTTTTGGGTTTTTTTTCGATTTCGTTATACGAAACGGACGCGAAACGTCCGCCATTTTGTTTTAGCGTCATTTTCTACTTTTTCGGAAGAAAATATTGTCTCATACTACTATTTTTAAGCCAATCAAATCGCCCGCAGCCGAGCAGGTATATACTAAAGTCGAATATTATAGTCTTTTGACTGTACCGTGGGTTTATATAGCGTGCGGCGCAGGCTTACTTGGATTGGACACAAACCATTGAAGTTTCATCTTAGCTTAAAATTAGTGAAAAGAAGGTCACCATATGCGCTTTTTTACATAAGAAAAACTTTATAAGAGCAACGAGGCTCAAATTGGCCAAAACTTAGAACATTTCAAGAACAGCTGCCGAGGCTCGGGCTCGACATATATTTTTGTTTTAACTTTACTCAGTTTCAATTTTTAAAAAATAATTCTCATTTTTTCTTCCTTCTCGCTGTATGTACACGTATACTGGCCGTAAAGTTAGTTTCTTGCATTGAAATGCAGTGCCTTAGACTTCGTTTTCATAAACTGATAAGAACAATTTTTAAGAACAGTTCGAGGCAAAGCCGCAAGTTGAACAATAATGAGCCTCGGCCAAATTTACTGGTTCTTATATAAAAAAAATCGTGTATAAGAGATTAAGGGGTAACCTGGTTCTCACCGTACGTCATAGCGGCCTTGCTGGTGCCCATCAACAAAAGAGTTTTGATGAATGGTTCTGTTTGGGAGACCAACCTGGCCGCTTCGTCTTTTGTCTTTAGGGTCCCTAGGGAGCGCGGAAACCCAAGAAAACAAGCTTTCTAGAGCCTAATTGCCCAAGAAAATATCACGTGGTAGTCCTAAAGCTGGACTGTTTCTTTGGCAACTGTTCTTGAAGAGACAAGAATTTATTGTTCATCGGCAACAATGAATCGGTAAGTCACTCGTACGCACCATCTTTGAATTTCAAAATCAAAAACTCGGGTTCAATGTTTTCTTTGTCGCTTTGGTGCTGGTAATTAAGACAACAACGCATTTGTTTTCGGGGCCTATATTGCTCTAGGGGTAGCGAATCGAATGATTTCTTAAAAAACGAAGTCTTGGCAAATTACGTCTAGTTCACGAAATCTCGTCATCTTTTTTGTCATGCCATGTCTCCGCCTCACAGTTTCGGATTTTTCACAAAATATCTCGAAATCCTATTTTACTTCAAATTTGTTTGGTGCGTTCTCGGTATTTCTGATTTAAAAAAGGCCATCTCGGCTCGCTCTTTCAGTGTGTTCCAGGCCTCGCCGCTGAAGTTTCGTTGCAAAACATCGGCTGCTAATTATGTCTTCAAAAAAACTTCAATTTTTCAGTCAACACTGAATGACACGTCATCCCAAAAACATTCGCTTCGTAAATATTTTGTTACATTATCGGCAGCTTCCCAAGTTTCAAATCTTTCGGTTAGTTTACGCGAGCAGTTAATTTGCTCGAGGCAGACGGCAAAAGAAATGCAAATTACGCAGGAATAAAAAATATTGCTTTCAAAACTTAAATTCGTTGGTTACTTTTACTTTCAAAGCAGAAACGTCACCAATTAAAAAGCTAAGCCTTTACAAATATTTGATTCTCAACGCATCAACATTTTTTGGAAAGAATGGATTAATTATGGAAAAAACGCCTCGCACGTACCGCAACTAGATCGTATGTTCAGTTCAAACTGAAATTGGTACAACTAATTTTAAGTTGAAATTTCGGTTTTTTCTCTTTTTAACATTTTCGTAACTTTTTGAGGATTTCAGGATAACTGTGAAGGCGAGTCGTTTGCTAAAGGACGAGCACTCTCGAGCTAAGAAAAGGTTTTGACTGCTAAATGTTAATTATTCGCACTCTCAATTGCCTCTGGCAAACTGCATGATTTAAAACTCATATCATCTGTAAGCAGGAAAACAATAAAAAAGGTATAAAAACCATTTGTTTTTGAAAATATGTTAAACATTGTTTCTCTTTCTTAGAAATTGCATAATAAATTCATTTTGTTTTCTATAGCATACTGTGTGGCTTAGAACCCAGTTTGTCTTAATTTGATAATTATTCATGTTATTGTTTTTCATGTTCGGATATATTCGAAATAAATAACTCGCAAGATAATATTCAATTCGGTTGCCGGTCCATGAAACTGTTGTCAGACTATACCTTAAACTCTGTAAACTTTTTAACAAACGATTAGCTGAGCTCCCACAGAAGTAAGTGGAGTTGTGTGGTTCCTACGGTTAGTGAAACGAAAAACAGATTTTATGGTTTGAAACCTTATTCGCCATGATGAATGACCCGAAACCGTTATATCCAAAATTACAGTGTTACAAATTTGATCTTCTGTTTTCATTCTGTGTTACTTTTAGAGCGGCGAAGCGATTCATTTAAAACTTTCTAGTTGTTTCAACTATTGTACTTTCAAAGTGAACACAACCTTACCTCGAAGTGCGCCTATGCTGTTGTCACTTCCGTCAACTGCTACCAAAACAGTTCTTTCCTTCTGTCCTGTTTCACTTCCAGCCATAACACAAACTAATATTATTACCTGTGACTTTCGTCAACTAACGCTTTGCGCTCCCCAGCGCTAAGAGGTCTGTAGAGTGTTAGTAAGCTGTGAAAGGTTTATATATTTATGACTATCGTGCTTGTCACTTCAAATTAAAAATGCATTAGTATGTTCTTCGGCTTCCGCGTCAGTAACTCTAAAGAGACCAATAGGTTGAAAAAGTATTGAATTCCAACTGAATTAATTAACATGATTAATTATGATGAGAAAGAATTCAAATCCTTCTTTGCGAATTCAGAAAGTCTGTGCTAGCGTTAGTTCGTCAATTGTTTACAAACAAACCTTTTTCATACCCAGAACCACTCCGAATCGATCACGAAACAAAAAAGGACTTTGAGATTTACTGAACCAATCAGGCGGCCCAGATCAACTAACAATGACTGAAATCCTCCGCTAGCTACTTCGAACTAAGCCTTAAATTTTTACTTTCATTTTTAATTACGTGAGATTTGAAACAACCTGACAACTAGAATATATCTTCCCTATATCTTTTAGAATTAGAATATAGCCGAGTGTTAGATCTGTTTGGGAAAATATTTTCACAGTTCAGACTGAGCGTGGCGAGAGAGTGGGCAAGTATATATTTTCCTGGACAGACCTAACAGTCGGTTATATTTTAATAGCCTAGCTAATCGGGGCGGACCAGTCAGAATATCTTTATAGAAAATGACTGTAATGAAGTCATAATACAAACTAAAGTTCGGTCTGGGAAAAAGTGCTTTGGAACAAAATAATCAAGAAAAAAGAATCAAGTAGGAACGAAATAGAAGCAATTTTATAGTCAAAAGAAAACAAGAACTAAAAAACCGAACCACACAGCAACCATGTATGAAATCAAAAGAGATAACCCCATGCCAGATTTTTTCAAACTTGTCCATTCTGTAGAACTGCCTATTCGAGAAATATTCAAACAAAAGTCGATTAAAGCAAAATCGTTTTAATTGTAGCTTTTCATACGCTAATCGATGTGGTTACTGAAAGCCTTCGAAACCATTTTCCTCGTTTACACCAGCCGAAGGAAAGACACTTGTTTGAATTTACTAATTGGCTCCAAGAGATATTCTGATTGCTTGGCTTTCGGTAAACTGGACATCTGGGCCGAGTTTTTCATTTACTGCATGGTTAGCCCCAATCCAGGGATAAACTAAGGTTAAAGCGAATTAATAAACCGGCAAAAACCGGCCCTCATTTCTGTGTTACTACTACTGGATCATACAGAGATTCGCG
Source organism: Hydrozoanthus tunicans (assembly GCA_026413305.1). NCBI lineage: Eukaryota > Metazoa > Cnidaria > Anthozoa > Zoantharia > Hydrozoanthidae > Hydrozoanthus > Hydrozoanthus tunicans. The sequence continues at coordinate 26,046 of JAOBAT010024901.1, read as the reverse complement.
CCATTTGTTCCTACCCTTTCTTACTGCGCATCAATGATGTCGTTTGTAGTGCGCCAACAAGAGAAAACACAGTAGCAATACAAAACGTTTCAGGGTTCCGCTACTCCGCTATGGATAATAGACTGTGAGAAAACTTCAGTATTCGTATTGGTAGTGGCATCCCGGTCATCTGGTTGTGGAGGTTCCCCTTCTTATATATAGGGCCCTACTCCCAAACACGTTCCCAGGGCCTCTCCCCAAAGCCGGAAGCCAGCTGAAAGGTCCTTTGAAAACTAGATCGCCAACTACAGGGAACGTTTTTGCTGTACAAGTGAACACTGATAGTTTTTCACTATTTATTTTACTTTTAAGTTACTTTGTCAAATGATGTGCTTAATAAGCTATTCACCACCACTGAACAATATTTTAATAAATTAGCTTGTCTGAACGAATGTAGATCTGCTTCTTTATATAGTGACCCAACAGCATAACCCGATATATCGGGGAAAAAATTCATTATGCTTTTTACTTCGATGAACTACTGAAGAACTGAAATACATACATATAAAAGAGTTTTCTGACGAAAGAACGCCTCTTTTCATCTTGCGGGCCCTGTGATCAACATGTATTTTGCTTTACCTGCATGCTCACATTTCATTGGCGAGTTTAAGCAATGAGGAAGGCAACGCCGGTAGCAAAGACCAACCATTAATATGACAGCTGCATGTTAATTGGCACCGGCAACACAGTTAGCACCACCTGCACGCCGTCGATTTGTAAGTTCTGACGCTTACGAGAACGTCTTGAAACTTTAGTTTGCAATTTTCTTCCAATTTTTTATTTTTATCATTTTGCGTTTAAAAAGCGTGTTTTGAGTGAAGAAAGACAAGCCATAAGGAGTAGAGTTCAACCGACCATAAGAAGCATGTATTTGTTGCAAATCGTTATTGTCAGTGAATTCGTCCTTGTTGCTTAAAGTCGATCCCTAATACAGATTATCCTGAGTCAAAACATTTGACAGTTCTTCCGGGTTTAGATTCATTAACAATTTAGTGCCTGAATGAGGTTAGTCGACAAAGATGTATTATGTTTTAACAATATTTTTACAGCATTATGAACATATTTTATTAGCGGACAGGCAGTGGTAAGAAGCAATGTGCAGCTTGAGCTTGTTTCAGCAGTGTTGCAGTTTCATCATCCATTTCAGCAAAAGGTGTTACCACAAGTATCTCTTCATCGTCTGTTCAAATTTCATACTAACTACAGAGACCTTGCGAATCCAAATTGATTCATTTGATAATGTCAAAATCTTTCTTGTGAAGAATTTTAACTTTGGGCGACTTTCTCATTCTTTCTTGACTCATTTAACCTGTATCTCCCCCCTGGTGCTTTAACCGTCTCTCAACAGGCGGAACAACAATAACCGGCACATGGGCATGGTGAACACAATAACTACTCACACTACCCATGAGAGTACGGCGAATGGAGCTTTTCCCGCGGGAGCCCAACACTAGGAGATGGACGTCTTCGTCCTTGACAACCCTACAGATAGCTTTTCCCGCTTTGCCCGTCTCCAGTATCACTGGCTCGAATTCGAACTGTAGTATAAACAGAAACACGCAACATGTTAAGGAAAACATCCACGAATTTGTAGAACAGTCTCAGAGTTTGGAATTGAACGTAATCTATGAAAAGTGTATTTTTGTTGGTATTTGTAGTTTCTTCTTTTTTGAAAATGTTCAATTTGAAAAGTTTAAGACGATGTTGCACAAAATCGTTGAGATTGTTTTATTTTTTAGAGGATTTCCAGCTATAAGGAATGGAAGGGGACTTTGTGTCCAGTTATAAGAGAGGGAGTGCAGCACTGTTGTATTTTCTAGAGGATTTCCAGCTATAAGGAAAGGATTGGAACTTTGAATCTCTTAGAGGATTTCCAGCTACAAGGAATTGATCGGGACTTTGTATCTATTAGAGGAATTCCAGATATCAGGAATGGAGGAGGAGTTTGAATCTCTTAGAGGATTTCCAGCTATAAGGAATTGATCGGGACTTCAAATCTCTTAGAGAATTTTCAGCTATCAGGAAATGATCGGGACTTTGTACCTTTTAGAGGATTTCCAGCTATAAGAAACTGATCGGGACTTTGTTTCTCTTAGAGGATTTCCTGCTATAAGGAATTGATTGGGACTTTGTATCTCTTTAAGGATTTCCTGCTAAAAGGAATTGATCGGGACTTTGTATCTCTTAGAGGATTTCCAGCTATAAGGAGTTGATCGGGACTTTGTACCTCTTGGAGAATTTCCAGCTATTGTAAGGGAGGGAAAGGAGTTTTTTTGTATTTTCTAGAGGATTTCCTGCTTAAAGGACTGGAGGAGGATTTCGTATCTCTTAGAAGATTTCCAAATTAGAGAAATCCCCATTCGCATTGGCCAAATCTATAACCAGTTCATTTTTTACCTTATTGGTAAAACTTCTGTTTAAAGCCTTGCTACATTTTATTTACCCCATAGTCCTGACATTTCTTCTCGTAACTTTTTACCATGAAATCTGCCTGCTCTTTCATATTTCTTACAATAGTCACCCATTGATCGTAATAGATAGATGATTCTGCAAATAAACAAGATGGATACATGGTCAACTTAATATTCGATTTGAACAGGGGCAAACGAAAAGACGGTAAAGGTGGAGATGATGGTGAAGATGATTATTATGATGATGACGATGAGATTGATGATGATTTACCAATTATGATAACAGACGATGATGATGAAGATTTATAATGATGCCTGACGATGGTGATGATTATAACATGATGATAAAGATATTGAAAAAATGATGACGATGATGATAATGATGGTACTGATGATGGTGATGGTTATGATGCAAATGATGGTTACAATGACGATAAAGATAGTGAATTAGCGATGATGAACAATGCAATATGATGATGATTGCGAAGCTTATGACAACGTGATGCTGATAATAAGGATCTAATATAAACAGTTATGACAAACGAATACTTACTAGGGTAGGGTTCCACGGGTGTCTCGTCCTGAACATAAACAAGCATAACCAAGTCGTTGTCGCGATGGACCTTGTCAGTGTACCCTGAAAAAATAAGTTTGTCATCAACTGGAACTCACAGTTTCAGTGTCAACTGGGTGCTACAAGTCCAATAGCTTTTAGTTTTTCGTTAACTATTAACACAATAATAGTCGTCATGAAATGCAGTAATCTTCTTCAGTAGGGTAAGAGTCGAGGTAGGGGGTCGGGGTAGGGGCGGTAAGGGTTCCGGGGAACGCCCGACCCAGAAAGTGTTTCAAATTTGCGTTGTTTTTGGATACAACTTCTTCCCAGTTGCTCTCTCTTGGTTTCTAATTTTGTGTAATGCAAGAAGCCATGCAAGAGAGGTTGTTTTTCTTGAATGCCGATCTTTAGATGAAATAACCAGTCCCCCTTACGCCACCGACCCTGTGCTGTTGTCAATCAATTGAGTTTTATTTGTACCCAGTTACATGAGTAATATAATGATAAGCAAGCTAACAAAATAAATAGAAAATAAATTTGCCTCTGCAAATATTGAGTTCGGTTTTAGATGCCTACATTAATTATAAGAGCTAAGGTAGCCAGTATTATCGCTTTGTATCGTTTCCTAAAAAAAGTAGCAGATTTTCCTTGAGAATGCATGGAGGAATACTTACACTGAAAAGCCTGTGCACTGTTCTCGCTCCCGTCGATACCAACCAGGATTTTTCTTTTGCCTGATCCACTTCCCTTTCGAGCCATCGTGTTTTGTGTCATCGGAAGGCGACCTATCCCTTTGAAATTTGTCAGTCTGTAGAAACTGTGATAAATTCAACACGCTATTCTATTAAATATACTACTAAGAGTTCGGTCTTATGGTATGAACTTTGCGACACTCAATCTGTACGTCAAGCACTTGGTCTAAGACTTCTCAGTAAAGACCTCGGTTATATAGGAGATGTATAAACTGTTCTACAATTGGTACAAGATTCAATGAAACCGAAACCAATTATGGAATTTCACGCAGTTTGGGAACCCTCAGTGATGAACTGTATAACTGTTTTAAATGTTCAATTTTAGTAACATACAGTTTAAGTTTGTAATTGTTTTAAAAGTGTTTAGAATTGGGCAAGAACTTTTGCGTCTTATTATATTAAACATTGGCCGTTGTAACTTCCTTCAACAGACCAAGCTAATGCGAAGCAACCCTTCAGGTCTTAAGGATCTGTTCTAGAGGTTCACTTAAGCACGACTGAGTAAACTGATATGAGATCTCCTCCTCCTTGTCGCTCCGGAACTTTAGGTGTAGATTTTCTGCTTGTTGTTCTTCCTACCATGCAGGATTCTTAGCACCTGGCCCCTTAACAGTGTGGCAACGTACTTTGGGCTTTCTTTATTTCTCAATAAAGGTTTTCACAGTTGGCAGAAATCAGCCAGCCCCGCTTTGGTTTCGGCCACGGTTTCTGTTGACCAAAAGGCCAACATCAACTTTAGTCCCAGCCAAGAGGGACGGTCCTTACTCCACAAGAGCAGAGTAGAAAAGCTGCTAGTTTACAAGTCACGTTTTCCTTTATCATTTGCAAACAAAGAACTTACAACAAAAGGTCACCGTGTGCTCCGACAAAAGATTAAAGAACAATTCGTTTTGCAGCGTGACACCAGTTTGAGCTCTTTTGTACCTAGAAAAACTACTGAAGGGTTTATTTATACTCTGAAGCATAGCCGCCAGGTTAGCCTAGTCGGTAAGAGACACGCCAGTCTGTCGTGCGGAAGGCCCCAGGTTCGATTCCCGGTGTCGGACCTTCACTCGTGGTCTTAAAATAACTGAAGAGAAGGCCCTTGCTTCAACATCTGCAAACGATAAAACCTTCGCGTCTTCTCGGACAAAAACGTTTCGTATTCTCGTGCGAAGTCCCCTCCGGCTAAGAGAAGAGATGGGCTCTCGGTACGAGAATGGATTTTGTTAAGAACCAAGCGGGCATATCAATTCCTTGCTAGTCTTTTGGTCAATAGAATCACGAAGTAGTTAAAATCAATTACAGCATTTTCTAAAGGGTGGTGTGGTTGACCAAAAGAATTGTATAAAAGTTGTTTTCACAAGCATTTATCACCTGCTGTTATCAATTTTACTTAAAATTTTCATTCCTGTTTTTGAGTATGATGTTTTTTGTTGTTATTTGGGAGTTTAGACCTGCCCTTGGCCTGTAAAGCAAAGACTTTAGCTATTAGTCGAAGTTGATGGAAGCCATTTTGATGTCTTGGTCATATAAAAATTAAAAACTGTATTTTTGTTGAATATTTTAGCAGCCTGTTTTTATTATTTCTTATCACAAAAACAAGTTCCAGTTCGGTTCTTATCACAAAAACACGTTTCCAGCGTTTTGAGCAAAAATAAGACCAAGTTTAATTAAAGATAAGATAAGAAGAAAACGCTTTCTCAGTAATTTTTGCAATCACTCAAACTCAGAAAAGTTATGCATGATGTAACAAAACCGTTTGTACGGGGAAAAGCTTCTTTCTTACTGTTTGACAAGAAGCGATAAACGGTTAATTCTTGTTCACGATACAATTGATCAGTTGCGAGAGAAAGCTTAACACTCGACTTGTTCGTCTAGCGCTTAATTCATGCACAACTCCAATACAGCTACCGATTGAGCAAACATTTTGAAAAGCTGCAATTTGTTTGTAACCGCGTTATTCTTGCATAGCTTTAAAGTTCGTTTTGAATCAACCTCAGTGAAAGTACTACTGATCAAACACCTTTGAAAAAGCTTTCTTTTGATAGAATTTGTACTGAAGTCAGTTCGAAAATGGAGCCGGCGACCGACTGCGGCGCCCGAACTTAGTGGTTTTGATTATATTTGCTTGAATAAGAAATGACTTTAGCATGATTTCAATTTTAGCCCAAAGTACACTTGGTATAATCTACATGCGAGAAAGGCTCTTTTGTACCTTTTTTCATCCGTAAAGTATAAACATTTTTTTTTGTGTTTTAACGGTTTGGCATACTTAACTTGCGATTTGAAGCACTTGTACAAATGAAGTGTTTGTAAAGTTACTTGGGCGTAGTTAGGAGAGACTTTTTTTGTACACTTCATTGCTGAGACGACGAGCTTTAGTGTAGTCAGTACAAAAGTTATGTCTGTCTGTGTACACGTACCTTAATTCAAACAACGACCTTTGAACCACTGACTTGAATCAGTTGCACAGTTTCGGACTTTCTTGTCGGCTTGTCTGAGCAAGCAAACGAACTACTCTGCTTGTGACATTGCGGATCAGATTTTATCTCAATGCCAAAAATATTTCTATGCGCTCTCATAAATGAGCGATAACCCTTTTTTAAAACTGACTTGGCTAGCAAGCCAGTTGCGGCTGCACTGTTGAATTGAAAGATTAAAGAATTTGATCGATTCAAATACAAAGTTTAAAAGAAACTTGCCCCGGTACGTAGGCACACATGAATTCCAAAGATGGTCGCCAACGCAAAAATGACGTCGCTTGCTGAATGTAAGGCTATAAAACCCCGTATTAGCCGATACGATTTAGAGAGAAAAATATTTTGTCAGCTGTTATGACAGATAAATGTGGTTTTTTCATTTTTGATTAACAGTCTGATAATTTCCATAGCTCCATGGAAATACCCCTTAATACCAATCTTGTTTTTAATGATCACAGAGTACATCGTTTTTTTACATACTTCGCACGCTTCGTATAAAATCTAAAGAAAACGTTAGCGCAAAGCTTTTTCCAGTCATAATTACAGGTCGTGAAAATGTGTCTTGCAGGAAAATTACAAAAGCCTAAATGATTATATTTAAGCATCTAGATGTGTGATTTTGATCCCTGCTTTAATATTCATGAAGTAGATTGAAATTGAAAATTAAACATCACAAAAATTATAAATTGTGCATTTCTGGGTTGCTTTATGTAGCTTCCAAAGCACTAAGCGTGAAAACTGTTCGCGAGAAACCATTACATTCAGAACAACTTGGCGGAAGACTTGCAAATCGCTTGCCGTCCGTTTCTATGACTCAGTTTGCTGAGCTGAGTTTTGTTGAAATTGAAAGTGCTTGAAAACACAGCGATTAGCGTCCATTAGTTTTATTGACCAAGTAGGCTATTGCGAGATGACATTGACTCAAAATTGAATTTATATCAAGTTTAAAACGCACACAAAAATTGCTTATAATTTTACCTTAATGAGTTCAATTTCTATATTTCGGTAGAACTTCCTGGATTGAGGTTATGCGATTGCCGTTGTTGTGGCGCAAAATGCTTTGTCTCCTTTCCAGAACCGTGTTTAAATTTCTGAGCTAACCAAAATTTTACAACAAAACTGTGTTAAACCACAGTCTCGAATCTTTTGGTAAACAAATAAAAATAAGATAAACGCAAGGTTTTACAATCAGTGCTCTTTCTTTATGTGTGAAATTTGGGTGACCTTGATTTTTAATAGCCTATCGGAAACCTTTGAACATCTTAAAAGTGCCTTTGAACTCAGTTAGAGTTATAGCTTTGTAATATATAGTAATTCGACTATAATTTGTTTAAAATGACGTATTTCTATAAGCAGCCATTATAAGAGCTTGAAATTTTCGGGGTATTTTTTGAAAGGGTTTTGAGTTCAAACCGATTAACAACAGATCAATAATACATCTGGCAGGTGTGTCTTTGGCATTGCGTGTGGTAAGTTTAGAGTGTGATGTATAGCAGATTTTGTTAAGCGATAGTTTTAAGAGTCTCCGGGATCCAGAAGTTAAAAATAAAGAAAGTTTCGATCAGGTTTTAAGAAAATTTCAATCCAACGCATAGACTTCGGATTTTGCGGTTATCAAATAACGAAGTAACTTTTGCGAGAACGCGCGTAGCCTGTTCACAGAATGACACTCGAAACTGGCTTCTTATTTTGACTTAGACTGCGAGTAGTCATCTCTTTTCCTCCAAGGAGATCGTCGAAAACCTTGCAATTGCGTCGAGAAAGCCAATACGGCAGCGCGCGAAAACTAGGCCGATGACAATATAAAACGTTGCTTTTTGTCCTAGTTCTATAAACAGGGACTGCTTGAGTCTACCAGTAGAAACACACGTAAACTTTTTAGTTCACGAAAGAGGTGCTAAGAAAAACGAGCAGCAGGCGATTTTTTCTCGCACTTTTTGAGTGAGCTCTTAAAAGTTCACAAGTGTTTCTATTCGCGAACAGAGCAAATAAGCGAGTTATATTTATATATATTTCCTTTATAAAATAAGGCTCACAAACAGCCCATAAATCCCCGCGATGAAGATGCAGACACACTCTATTCATAATTAGAGTGCGTCACCACAGCCAATCAGAACGCGCGTTATATTTCCTTTATTTTAAAATTTGACTTATAGCATTTCATTCTTGTGTTTATGAATCTGCGACTCGCCCGAGCCGGAGACTTCTTATTGGAGCCTGGGCGCTAGGATTTTTACTCCTGTCGTTCCCAGACCTTTCGCAGCTGTAAACTTTAAAATGGCGGACGATAGTGAAGTCGAGGAGTTGCGAAGAGAAGTAGCGCAGAAAACGGCTGAGCTTAAAGAACTTAAAGAGTTACTCAAAAGAAAGGTATGGTTTTCAAGAAAATTTTCATTTTCAGACGCTCTACCTTTTCAAGCTTTAAATGTTGCTGAATGCCTCGGTCCATGTGCTGTGGTATTGCCTTGCAGTGGAAGCCAGAACATTTCAATGGAAACTTCTCTTGGACCTTACTAGCAATGAATTTTGTACTCGAATAAAAGCCTGGTGTAGTCTAGAGCCGTGGTAAGGTTATCTTTTGTAGACAAATTGTGAGCTAACACTTAAACAAAGAAATCATTGAAACTCGCCTATAGGATAATGTCAGCTGATCAAAACCAGTATACGTTTATTGGTTCCCCTTTTATATTTTCAGGAACAAGCATTGAGTAACCAGCAGAGGTCATCAAGTATGGAACAAAATAAAAACTTGCTAGAGAAAGAAACAAAAAAATGTTTAAGCAATGAAGAGATATCACGGTATAGTCGTCAGCTGATATTACCAGAAATAGGAGTCATAGGTGGGTAACGTAGCACACTAGTGCAAAGCCATCACCTTGAATATAGTTGACAAGTGTTCAATTACTGTCTCACAATCTTGGATTTTCTCTTAAAATGGCTCACACTCTGAAACATCTCTATTTTGCTTGAAATGTCTTTGATGTCCCGATATTTTTAAGTCTTGATCTCTGGTTATTTATTGCTTTCCAAAGTCTCTGTTCTGAATTTTAAAATGCCTATTCAGCATCTCAGACAGGATTTCTCAGGTTTACCATTGGCTACCCCTAGAGTAGCAGCATTACTAGACTAAGTAAGATTGTAAACCAGTTTTTAGTTCGTTTTTGAAACTGAGTTATCTCTACCTGTACAAGAAAATTTTCACTCATAATAATATTAATTTTAATATATTTTCTCAAATATGACTAGTTTTTTATTGTCCTTACTTATTTTCCAACAAGTTTTTATAAGTGTGTAGAAGAGTACAGGTATACTATTCTTTTTTATTTTCTGAAAATTAAACCACTTGTTTTGAAAGAGTGTATGAATATTGATTTCTTAAACTTAAAGTTTGACCCATGGTCCTGAAAAGCAGCTGTATTTGGTTTCATGTCATTCTGGTTAAAGATGACTTTTGATTGTTGCTGTTTGACTTATCAATGTCTGTAAATTCTTTTTAGATTGTTCATTTTCATTTCATACTTTTCAATGCATTGCTATACTAAATGCTGTTTTATTTACATAATTATCTATAAATCACACATTTTTTTATTTATTTTTAAGTGATTTTTGTTTTCTGTTATTGTCCAGGACAACTAAAGCTGTGTAACTCTTCTGTGCTGATTGTTGGAGCAGGAGGTTTAGGATGCCCATCATCCCTGTACTTGGCAGCAGCCGGCATAGGTTGTGTACACATAATCGCACACCCTGTGACCTGAGGTCTCTGTGAGACTGAGATACATCTTTGTCTCTGAGAGACCTCTGCTTGGAGGGTATTAATTGCGATATCCATTTTGAAATCACTGTTGATTCCAGTTGGTAAATTGTTTCACTGAAAGTTGGGTCATCAAATGGTTTTGATTACACTGTTGACAAGTCAAACTTCCAAAGCCAATAACTCATCCTGTATGCTGATTGGCCAAACATTGGTCCAATAACTTCCTGGGGAGTTATTGCAATGATTGCTTACTAATAGGAGTGCAGAGACTGAGATAAGTCTTTATACCCGTCTTCTCGGATAAGGACGTTAAACCGTAGACCCAGTCTCTCGGTCTCCTATCAAGGGACTTAAAAGAACCCACAACACTTGTCGACAAAGAGTAGGGTGATCCCAGTGTTGTGGTCTGTCCTTCTCTAACTGAGGGCAACTCTTTGGAAGATAGTTGTGAGCTGTGTAGAGCGGACTGTCTAAGACCCTCAATACCAGAGTCAACTGTAAACTATTATTAAGCGCTTTGAGCATGTACCTATGGAAAGGTGCTATATAAACGCTAATTATTATTATTGTTATACCTTAAGTACCTTTGATGGGGCAAATCGATCTCATTTATGGGGTGAAAAGCTGTGGGGCTTGGCAACCTTAGGGAGAAATGACCATAAGCTCAGTAAAATTGCCACAATTTGTATTGAGCTTTGCGAGCACTGCTAACTACTTGCGTGTTTATAGGCTGTCTTGGTATTGTCGACTATGATGCTGTGGAGCTGAGTAACCTTCACAGACAAGTCCTTCATTGTGAATCCAGGGTGGAAATGCCAAAAGCTTTGTCAGCAAAACAAACTTTAAATGGGTAGGTATGCAACAACTACAGGTCTGGAAAAGAATTATTGCTGCCAGTTTGTTAACACTTCCATCATTTAGCAGAATGACTGATTGGCAATATTTAGGCACAATGACATATTTGAAGTGTTTATAAGCTATTCAAAGTTTTTGTATGCAGCAAACATTTAATATAAGACTTACATAATGTATGGTCAACTTAAATTTTATACATATGTAATAATTTTATTCATTGATTAATTGCAGAGACTTTATTTTATTATAATACAAATAATTGTAGTTGGGCCACATTCCATCAATCACCATCTCATCCAACCACCCTCCTATCCATTTATCAGTCACTCAACCCATTCCTTAGTCTTTCTGTTCAAGTCTGAGTGTCTGTAGTTTGTAGAATTAGGTTTAGTTTAAGAAGTAATTCTTATAATTTATATATTAAGAACCGGAATGCTTTGAAACACCAAACAGCTGTCAACAAGTCTACATTACCTACTGCACATGTAGATGACTAGCTAATGACATAATTATGTTTTTTTCAGGTTGAATTCTGCTGTAAAATGTATACCATACTGTGTGCAACTCAATAGCTCAAATGCTCTAAAAATTATCTCACAATATGATATTGTTGTTGACGCAACTGATAATGTTGCTACACGGTAAGCAAAGAGTACATATTTCTTTATTTATTTAGTAGTGCTGTAAACTTCATTTTTTTGGTAAATTGAAGGTTTTAAAGAAATAGTCTCTTTTCAGTCAGCAAGAATACTTAGCATAGATCTGTATATGAAGTTCATTAACTGAATCTGCCTTAAGTTTTAATAATTAAAGAATATATTATGATTTCAGCATGTAGTTCACTTTATAGGGTTTCATCAACTGGTTCAAAAGTTAGACTGATTAACATTTCTAACGTTTCTACTCTTCAAAAAGAGCAAAATGGATGGTTACTTTATGGGGTTGATAAACCCAACATCTGGTTCATTGAATAAATCCATTTAATTGTACATGTATACTCTTTAAGATTAAAAAAACTGAAATGCACTAGGTGATGGTGGTTTTGGTTAGCAAAAGCTAAAGCTAATGCTACTATTAAGTATTTTGTAAATATTGAACCAGATTTATAATTAACACAGACTGTACTGTTTGACATATATGTCTATGTTGTAGGTTAGTGAGTTGAAATACTGTTGTGTCAACAGATATTTACTAAATGATGCTTGTGTGCTGGCTGGTAAACCGCTAGTTTCAGGAAGTGCTCTTAGATTCGAAGGACAGGTCAGCCTAATAGTAAACTACTCTAACTAGTGTGGCGAACCTATAAATTATTAGAAATAAGAGTGATTATGATTATATAATAAAATAATGTTAGTAGTTTTAATTTCTTATTAATTATCGGTGTTTCTTATTAATTTTATTTAACAGTTGTAATTACTGCATGTGCATCGTCTTCTTCTTGTTCTTTTTCTGCTTTTTTTCATTTTAATAGGGGTTGATTAAACTACAAACTTAAGTAGTTTTAATAATGCCTCCGGTAGCTAGCCTGCTACTTGAAAAAGTTAGTTTTGAGCCCTGCGAGTAAGTATTTATGTTTGTCCGTTATGTTTTTGGTTCTACAGCTAACAACATACAATTATGAAGGAGGCCCATGCTACAGATGTATATTCCCTACCCCTCCCCCACCAGAAACTGTTGGCAATTGCTCTGACTCAGGAGTAGTGGGTGCAGGTACAGTTGTTCATAAAGTTAACTGCTCAACGGTTGTGCTGACAACAGCTGTACCTCAGTTAATAGTTTGCAAAAGGGTGCAAATATCTTTCTATCTTTTAGTTTAAAGACTCTAGATTTTTTTGTTTAAATCTTCAGTTCCAGGAGTTATTGGTACTCTGCAAGCACTGGAAGTGATTAAGATTGCAGTGGGGAAAAAATGTATCCTTGGTCAACATATATTGCTCTAAAGAAAATTATGTTTCATTGCATCAGATGCTAAATTTACTGACAAAAGGATATCATGATCATGACATGACAGCTAACGACATTAAATTATATCCAATCAATAAAAAACCTGCACCCTGCCATGGCAACAGGGTATGCATGCTGGTATTTTTTGGGAAAGTATATATTAGAGCAAATGAGGTCATTGTTTAAGGCGTTTATTACATAGCAGTAAAAGAGAACAAACGATTATCTCTATGTGCTTGCATTAGTGAGAAACTCCCGGTTCTGTATGGGGAATTGTTGGTCAGGAATAATTTTCAGCCAATTAGTATGCAGGATTTGGTTACTGGCCCTAGATACTTGACTTGCAACATAGTAGATACACTGTTTATATGTATTGAATGTGTCCTTAACTGTTCATTAGCATCTTATAGCCAAAAATTACTGATGTACGACTCTTTGGATGGCCGCTTCATGACAATCAAGCTGCGACCCAGGCAAACTAACTGTGCAATGTGTGGAGACTCACCTACTATTGATAAACTGCAGGATTATGAGCAGTTCTGTGGGGCATCAGCCACTGATAAGGTTTGTTTTGTATACATGCACTGAGGGATGGTATGAGCAAAATAACTAATGGCTTAAGTTAATTCGTGTTTTGTTTTTGTGGAAAGAAACTTTAAAAGCCCTAATGAGTAAATTATATATTTTTACAGACAAGATCTCTTTCATTACTTAAAGATGAACATAGGATTACAGTGAAGGTAAGTATCAGTTTTATTTAAATTACAGTTGTTATTTTGATGTTTATAAGGAAGAGCTTCTCTAGTGTCTCTACGTGTAATTATATTCTTTTATTAGCCACCCACTAAACTAAAGTGATAAATCAATGTAGGTTATCTGTAAAATGTCTCTGCAATCTGACACCATATTCATAAATCCATATCCACTTTTCTTATTGTATTTAAATCTGACACAACTTAAGACAATTTAGGTATTTGGTCATGTATTTTCCAAGACCATAGAAACATGTCCTGGAAAATACCTTGAATGTTTTAGGCATTAATTTTGATCATGAAGTTTATCCATTAACATTTAAATAGGAGCTAGACAAGCTAGTCATTATACAGTATCTAAGTACACTCAATTTTGTACTACAACAACACTGTAGGAGTTATATACTTGGCACTGATTCACGTTGTTATATCTCAAAAGAAATGGAACCTTTTTACAAAGACCATCACTTTGAAGTTAATTAATTACTTATTTTAAAACAATTAGATTTTGAGTTCTGTATATACCTTTTTTATATCATTCTGTGGTATACAACATCAACCACATCAATAATTTAAATAATGTTGTATGAATATATGACCATTTCATTGTAAAATCAGCTTATTTGTTGTCCAGGAGTACAAAGAGATTGTTGATAGAGGTGAACTCCACCTTTTGTTGGATGTACGACAGCCAGTGGAGCAAGAGATCTGTTCACTTCCTCATTCTATCAGTATCCTTCAAATTTGTAACTTTGTGTATCTTTGATCATTAATCAGAGTTCTTTAAGATTCTTAGGAAAGCTTTATATAGGTACTCTTCAAACATTAACACTGCAAGAGATGTTTAATAGAAAAATTATTTATCTTATTCAAGTTCTATGCTTTTTTGTGTTAGGCAGTTTGTAATCATAACTGACTTTAGAATGTCTCAAATTACCATTTACCAATTTAGAACGTCTCATATTTCTCTTGTTTTTGAACTTATTTAATTTACATACAGTACCTGTTTTGTTTGCCACTTATCTTGAACCCTTTGACATCATTAACATATATTAATTATGTGAACTGCATGAAGAGGGCACTAATATGTAATGATGCTGAAACATTCAATTCAAGACAAGTGACAAACATGAAACAATCATACTTTCATCCAAACTGAGAGTTTGAACTGGGACAGGTTGTTTAAAAGCAGACTAAATTTAACCCAGGATTAACTCTTAACAAAACCTATTGGTTGTCATGGTAATTAACCCTGGATTAGGGCTAATCGTCTTTTGAACAAATATTGGTCCCTGGAGGCATTGTTCAGCTCACTGGCAAAACAAGGCTGGACGGAGGCCTTTTTACTACATGTATGCTCTATTAAAATTTTGTTTGTTGTACTTGGTGAGTGCGCCTAGTGTACTGGGTGAGATATTGGTATGATAGGAATGCATGTCATATTTTTTAGGGGTTTTTGGAGAAAATCAATCTAATTGTATCTAGTTTCCTTTGTATCAAATCAATGATTTTCACACCTTGGTACATTGAATTAGGATGTTATTTTATATTTCCTGGCAACCATCTGCTTACCCTTTCTAGCCCAAAGTACCCCCCCTCCCCACCCCAAGATGGTCTTGAACAAAGTTGATTAATAGTACTTACAACCTTAACAAAATTAAGATATTCCTCTCAATTCAATTTCAAATTCCACTAAAATTGAACAACTTAAGATAGCAATTAGAGAGAAGAAAGGAGAAATGCAATGCCAAGACAGCAGATGTGTTGTTCCAGGTACTAATTGAATTTAAGCACTGTAAAGCGTATGTATGAAGGAAGAAAAAAACTTGCCAATAGTAATTGCACTGTTCCTTTCAAACATTGCAAGCTCAAGGTAGTTTTCTTATAAGAAATATTGTTTCATTCCACAGTATACGTACTCTGTAAACAAGGAAATGATTCCCAGAAGGCAGTGCAACTCCTCAAAAGCAAGTTTGTGAGTAGAAATCCAGACTCTGATGTTTTTTGTTGCAACTCGGAGCTACAGAAAAATAGTGCAGTTTGCCAGGAGAAGCAAGGAGAAGATTTCTTCGAATGCAATGTTGTTTTCAAAGACATTAAAGGGGGACTGACTGCCTGGGCAAAACAGATTGACAGTACCCTCCCTCAGTATTAACTTCAACTGCAGATGGACAAAAATAAAGTACATGTTATCTTTAAGTTAATATTGTACATTGGCAAAACAAATAACATCATTAATATTTTTTAGACTAAGTATAGATAACCTACACCAGCGCCATGTCATGCCTCAGCACATGATTCCAGCCTTTCAGATCCAGTTTGAACAGTTTTTTGAATAAGTTAATATTTAAATCTGGTATAGTTAGATTGGCCAATTGCAATATTATAAATTAAAATAGATGTTTTTCTTGAGTACTAAGGCGTACTGTAGACAGCTTTCATGTTCATGCCTCAAATACCGTTACTGCAGCCGATACAAACACAGTTGTTCGATCTGAGGTTTGTTGTAAGTTTTATTTTTTCTTTGGTATTTTGATAAAAAAGTATTTACAATGTCAAAAATAAATAAAATCACCTTGAAAATAAATAAAATGGAACCTATCTATCAATAGCATTCAAAATCCTTTTTGTTCTTTCAAAGCAGTCATGTCATTTTATTGGCAAAATCAATTTAAACAACTGGAGATGGTGACTATAGCTAGTATCCTAACTAACAGACAATTTAGTAACTACTAATCTTTATACAAGATACTAATTTTTCAGTTTCCAAGAAGACACACCTAAAGATGAAAAAAGTAAAGGTAACAGATAATTTATAATGGTGTTCACATTTGCAAGAACTCTGAGTAAAATTTAGCCTCCTAATGAGGCTCTAAATTAAAGGGCAAACCTGTTTGTCTGTTTGCCTTCTACTTTAATGCATTTCACATTAATTGTTATGTTTATCAAGCCGCAAATATTTTCTTGAAACAAGAAAAATAGCTGTTTGTTCTTTGTTTGTAGTAAAAAGTAAAAACTTGTTTAATTATAAACATAAAGAAATATTTAGAGTGCTGACGAGTTACCCTTTCAACAACTAAAAACCTTGCTTTATGTCATGTTAGCCCACAGTCAGAACAAATTTCAAATTAAAAACACACTTTAAAAAAATACACAAATTTTGGAAAATAAAAGATGTTAGAATAACTTTAAAAAAAAGAAACAGGAAATACTACTTTAAATGGCAGCTAGTTCATGAATTCAAGTTATGTTTAAATTTGTGTAGCTCAATCCACGATTTACAGAATATTTTTAAGAATAGTGAAATGAATGTTTTTGACTATTTTAATAGTTAAAACTATTTCTGACCAAGCTAGGTCATTGTTGATCATGATGTGTAAGGTAATTCAAATAAAGACCAAAATTAATGTAATCCAGCTCACCACTTTCTACAAACAGTTTTGTGTTTACTTAGAAAATCATTATTGATTTAATTTAAAGATATTTAAACTCTAGCTTTCTAAACTTCTATACTGTACATCAGTTTGTTATTTCGATAGTAACAATAATTTAAAAATATAAATGAATGCAACTGTATGTGTCTTCTTTAACTCTTTCAGCCCTAACAAGTTTATCAATATATCATTTCTGCTTACATAACTTACAAAATTAATGATTATTGATTTTGTTATGAGAAACAAGCAATGTGAGCTATTGATGATAAAAAAAGGAACTCTTTGAAATTATGAATCCTACTTGGGAGGATTGAAATTAACCAAACAATTATTGATGTGTTGGGGTTGAAAGAGTCAAAATATTGCTGCAAGAAAGACCATTTTCTAATGGGGAATTAATTTTTTTGCGCATTTCTTCTGATCCCAACAATTTACTTCTACAAATACTGAATCCCCTGTATGAGTGACCCTTGAAACAACCAACCTCACTCATATAAATGATAAAAGATGTGCACAACAAATTGAGTTAGGTGATCTTGAGGACTTTGAGCCAAGTGTATATTGTGTTGGTTTTGCAATTTTCAATTTTGAGCTGTGTAAATGATCAAGGAATAATTTCTAGTTTGTTGCCTTAATAAGGCAGATATTTCCATGATAGCATTTTAGTACCCTTTATGATCAGTAATTAGAAGTAGCTGTCAATAATCTGAAAATAATACAAGAGATAAAATTCTTTGAGAAATCTATTGCAATGTGCAAAAACCAGAACTATAGTCATGCACCCTTTTTGATAAGTGCCCAACCTCAAAAACAATATTTTCATTGAATAAGTTTCAACCTTCAAGAAAACATTGTGTTTCTTATTTTGCAGGTTTGAATTTAGCACCTGGACACTTATTCAAGAAAATGCCTTTTACATATTCTATTTTGAGATGTTACAAAAATAATGTAATTAAATACTAAAAGATAGTGCCATCTTTTTTATGAGTCTTTCTTTCCTGCATCTGATCTTGACCTTTGCACAGTTTCTTAATCTATATAGCAATATTGCAATGTATCTATGTCAATTTTGTTGCAACAGCTTGACTGTACTAGTAGTTCCATAGATATCTTTTTACTTCTCTTTGTCGCCAACTGCTGTTTGTTAGAACTTTTCTTTTACTGTAAGACGCAAGCTTGAGAACCTTCATCACCTGTGTTTCCAGTTGCCTTTGCAAAGCAAATGGCCTGCATCCACTCTTGTTGGTCTTGTTGTGTTTCAGTGTGGAAGAAGTATACTCTTTTTGATCCTTGAGGCTTGATTCTAAAAGCATGTAGCTTCTTGTCCACAGTGCAATCTGTCATTTCACAGCCTTCTAAGGGGATTTTTTTGGGAGTTGACTGTAGAAGAGTAATTAAATAGTTAATACATAAAGATATCTACATAGATTTACTGGACATGAAGGTTTATAATAATTTCTCGAGCTCTATGACGACTATTCTGTGTATGTGAGACAAGTTACATGACTTTGTATCAAGTCAAGCCTAATTTGCTGTTTACAGTGAACCCAGTTTCTGCTTTGTAAATACTCTTTGTAAATGCAGTATATACATTTTGCCATAAATTGGTCAAAAATCATTACTCAACTTAATTATTAAAATGAAGAACTTGTCACAGGTAGCCCAGGAAGTAATGAGTTAAAAATATCAGTAAAACAACCAACTGAAAAGCACTTTCTTATCAATTTTGAATTACTCGCAGATCAATTTCAGAGTTTTTAAAAATTTCTGTACACTTTGTACCATCCCCCATAGCTTCAGCAGGCCAAAAGGTGAAGGCTGATGCAAAGTTTCCTTGAACCTGGACTATTGAGCCTAGGTCTGGCGATACAGTTAATCACATAATCGGCATACGTTCAACTCCAGGTTTTAGTCTTTAAGTCAAAGCGATTTTGGTAACCTTTGGTGGTGGGTCAAAAAAAATCCACGCTGTGCAAAGCCTTGCATTGTATAGTTTTTTTTTTACAACTGAAAGTGAAAGCTTGATTCAACAAGTATAAAAAGTAACTAAGCGACTGTTTCTTCATCTTCCTTTCGGCAGTAAAATTTATTTTTCGATAACCATCTATTAAACAGATCTAATGCTAACTTTTGGTATCTGAAAGCTATGCAAAAACTCGATTTAGCCTGCAGTAACAAAGTATTAAAGTTGTAAGTTATAATATATGAAAGTTTTTCCGAGAGTCGGTCTCTGCTCCGTACCTCGGCAAAATCTCCATAATAAAGAAAATCTTTCTTTAGACAGCACCACTGCTTTTTCCATCTCTTGGATGATTTACTCTTTTTCATTAACCATCCCTGTTTTTGTAAAGCTTCGCTGGACGATTTATGTTGATCGTTATGTGAAGCCGTTCCACTCTCCGCCATCTTTGTTTACAGTGCAAGCGCCAGCTGCATCTTGGGGCAAAGTTGTTGTTACCCAGTCCACGTTCAGGTTTAAGCGCGCGGTGTATCCAACATGGCGGACGAAGTGTGCGGTGACAGTAATTGAGATTAAAATGTGTTCTAGACCCGGAAAAGAAGAAACAGAAGATGATTTGCTACAGTTTCAAAAGCAGTTTCTTGCTAATGAGACCAAACCATCTGTAACGATAGTGAAAGGGAAGCGAGATTCTCAAACAAGTCAGAATGTCTTGTCTAAAACAGTGGGGGAAAAGAGGCCGTGTGAACGAGATGTAGTTAGTTTGGAAGGTGAGACCTCACTAAACGTTTGATTTTACTATAGAAAAGTTTATTACACAAACTGCAGATCCCCAACGGGACAAAAGTTTTTTCTTCCCTTTTTATTTGCGATCCATGCGCTATCTACTTGCGAAAATATCACCAGATATATTTTGCTGGAGATTTAAGCGCATTGTAGTTTCATCAAACACACTTCTGCGTTTAGCAAAAATCCCCCACATTTCTGAAAGCGGAGCGATTTTCGTATAGTTTTATAAAGAAAATAACAATATGTGTCAAAAGGCGTTTTATCGTTATTTGAGACACGCGTTGGTAGTTCACGTAGTTTGGTATAAATAATATTAAATTTTTAACCTCGAATATTGCGTTTCCAGCGTTCTGATTGGTTCACTCAATCACGGTTGTCATCTTGTACACCAAATTGACCATGTATGGAAACAACTGTATAATGTTGCAAAGCTAAAGTATGTTTCTGTACATAAACTTTTGGCCATCATATTCAAGTACCAAAACTGTAGGTTTTGTAAACTCAAAATTTAATGAAACGATTGTTCTATTCAAGCTTGTTGAATATGGAAGATTTTTTTAGCAAACTTGGCACAATGAGCCTCTTTTGCTATAAATTTACCATCTCATATCCAATGCCCCCTCTTGGAATAATCGCTAAATGTTCAAACCATAACCATCAATAACCAGGCAGTCTCCTCATTTTGATTTATTTGGGTTGGCACAGATCTGAATATAACAGCATTTCACAACAATGCATTTGAACATACTGTACACTTGTAAGTACTCATGATAACATTAAACAGAAGCTAGATGTGTCAAGCTGCATTATTAACTCCTCAAGCCAAACCCAATTTTCTGATAGAAACTGAGTTTGTGTGTGCATAATGTACACTACTTTACTGTAAGCTAAAAATTGCTGTTCTTAAACAGGGTTGCCAACCCAACTGTTTGGGAGTGTGGGATCAACCTCTTCAAATCCTCCAAGAAAGAAGTCCAAGTTTAAGGAAAGACCTGCACAGAAGGTTTGAATATATAAGTTTTACATTTGTGCTTTATAATAATTTTATGACAATGTTGAATATAAGCGAAATCCTTGCGAGACTTGAGAGTTGAGTTAAATAGTGGACAGGTATAGAATTGAAATAGCCCATCGAGTGGTGTGTACAAAACTAAAAGAATCAAGAACCAAAACCTTTTTTATGAAATTTATCTTACCTCATTCAACTCTGTATGTACTCTATTACTGATAACGTAGTACTGTAACTATTGATTTTGTACAATGTGTTTTGATTACGTATTGTTGAAAGTACTTATTGTTGTATATCTGACCGTATTCTGTTGTAGATAAACACTAAACAAGAAGAAATTGACACAAATGAGTTGCTTGATCGTAAGTCAGGTTTTCTTTTTATGTCTGTAAGTGGTTTCTTGTTCCACTAAAAGTTACTGATAATAATATTAACAGTACATAGTTAATCGAAACGTATATGAGATCAAATGATGTGGTTTGACTTTAAAAAAAAGAAACTGAATCAGATGCTGACAATGAATTTAAGATGGCTGAGAAGGCTGACTTTTTATTTGCTACAAAATTTATGAATGTGCTCAACTACAGTATCTTCTCCTTACACTTCTTTATCAATTGTAGTAAAAACATAAGATCATCTAGTGAGTTTGATTGGTTTGAGAAATTGAAAATATTGGTCATCATAAACCACAAAACTTATTAGATGAAATGCAAAGTTTTTTTTCATCTGCTTCTTCATCATCACTATCATCATCATCATCATCATCACCACCATCATCATCATCACCATCACCATCATCATAAGCCAAAGATTTTACAAATTAAAAAACATTCACTACAAGTCATGATATATTGGTAAAGAATACGCATGGTTGTCCATGACTTTATTCTACCTACTGGGTTAATGGCTTCGAGAGCCTCATGTTTTTATTGTAACTGTCTCATTGAGTACAAGTTTTGTGTGACCTGCCCCACTTTACACATTAGTCCCCTGAATGCAGATTATTCTCTGTTAATCCACTCGGTGCATTGCATCATATTCATGAGCAAACTGTTTCAGTCATACATAACAGAGAGCTGCTTCTAAATTTACTAAAAAAACAAGCTTTTTTGAATGTATAGTCTGAGCACTGAGATGAATATTGTCACCTTCCTTTATCTGGCACATTCATCATGCGTCATTGTTTAATGAAGAGCTGTGTGAAAGGTTAATTTGCATCATTTTGGACTTAAGTATTGAGGGTCTGTTCTAAAAAGCTCACATTGAGTTTTGGTCAATTCAGTTGCCCACTAAGTTGACAGAAGCCCTACAACACTGCAGTCACCAAAGTTTCTATTTTCTAGCAATGATGTAGTCAGTGGAAGTATGAAAACACATTATTTTACCCAATTATTGCTAATTAAAGCTTTAATTTTTACTGGTCAGTCTCATAGATACCATATTTTATGTTCCTGTATTGTTCTGTAATGATAGATTTTTTCTGTTTTTTATGTATTTTTGTATTTTACCCAATTATTGCTAATTAAAGCTTTAATTTTTACTGGTCAGTCTGACTCATAG
Source organism: Hydrozoanthus tunicans (assembly GCA_026413305.1). Lineage (NCBI taxonomy): Eukaryota > Metazoa > Cnidaria > Anthozoa > Zoantharia > Hydrozoanthidae > Hydrozoanthus > Hydrozoanthus tunicans. Next base: position 3,769 of record JAOBAT010024901.1, on the reverse strand, counting down.
ATACCATATTTTATGTTCCTGTATTGTTCTATAATGATAGATTTTTTCTGTTTTTTCTGTATTTTTGTCTTTTGCCAGGCCATGATGATCACATTACAGCCATCTTATCTCAGATCAAAGTAAGTGTATTGTGTTACTAATTTATAGCTTGTCAGTTTAATGTCAAACCATTACATACTTAGTTGCATGAAAATTGTTTCTAAAAGTGTAGCTAAATTCAAAACAGTTTTAACAATACAGCATTGTCATGTTCATTAAAAAATTGTTTCTTGTACATAGTCTACATACTAAGTCAACTGCAAGTTCTTTAATGATCATAATTGGAAAGAAGATGCTTCAAGATTTCTTAAATCACTGATTTTAATGTGTTTACCTTTTTTTTACAACTTTTGTAATTATTATGTCTTGATACAGGAAAGAGATACTATGAGGTGCCCTGTTGTGTTGCCAAGGGTATCAGAAAAAGGGTTTCCTAAGGTTTTGCACAGGGATGTTGCTGATGAAGGCAGTAAAAATGTAAGTTTCAAATTAAAGATAGTGCTAGAAAATTCCACCACAAATCACTAAATATAAAATTTTAAAGTTAATTTAAAATGCCACTTATGTTAATGACTGTTGAATAAACCCTAAATTCTGAAAGATAGCCAGTCCAAATGTTAATTGTGAACATGTTTTTTGACATAATTATATTGAGAGTTGACGACTTCATCAAGAGGCACTTTAAACAGTGTTTTTGCACTAAACAATTCAGCATTATTTTTATGAATAAATTACTGTCAGATTCAGCTGATGTGAAGTTTGTCTGTGCTGTGTTTATGTTACGGTTGGTTTAAATTTTGCCTTTGCAGGTTAGCTCATCTGAAAAAATGCCACAACAACAGAAAAGTTTATTTGCCCAGCAGTTTATGAAGTCTAGTGCTTCATCTTTTGGTATTCCTGACTACAAAATAAACACCCCAAGTGCTATGGATGAAGCTAAAATTCATGGTGAGATTATGGAGTTCTGTTGCTCTTGACAATAGTCACTCACTCTGTAAAGTCTAAACAAGCTTCCCACTCAGACAAATTGCCTTTATACAAATGCTTTAAACATGATTAATTATGAAATCTAATTTTCTTTGCTTGAAAGGTTTATTGACAGTTGAATATACCCAATATTAACATGTTCTGAGTAGGTGGAGTAATAATAACAAAAACGCAATTTTATCAACACTGTTTGCATTTAATGTTACAGCAATATGCTGATTATGTGAAGAACTACTAACTCAACTTTCAGCAAAACAGGTCTAATTTGCTGTAAAAACATTCATTGCCATGAACTAATGCTAATCAATGTCTCCCTTTTTCTAGCAGAACAGAAACCAGTGAAACAGGATAAAGGATCTGTGTTTTGTATGCGACTTTCACATGTAATCACTGGGGAAGGCCTCGTAGATGTGGCTGGTGGACCATCAACCCTTGCGCTTGATGAAGTGAACAGAATCCATGAGGAAAATGTTAAAAAGTTGGCTTCTATGTCCAAAGAAGAAATTCTAGATGAACAATTGAGGTTAAAAGAATCATTTGGTAAGCATTTCTTAAGTTAACTAAACTGAGGCATCATACAAAGAAGAAGTACTTACATGTTGTTTAAAAGGAATAGAAAACAAGCGCATATTCTCTGTTTGAACATGGAACAACATGCATGAACTTTTAGTTCACAAGAGAAGTTTTTAATTAATTACTAAAGAAAACGAGCTAAAGGCTAGAATGTCTAAAACAGGCCTAGATTTTTGTTATGAATATCCTGTTAAAATAATATATTTTTGAAAAATTATTTGTTTAGGGGTGAAGTTTCACTTTTGTTAAATAAATATTATTGTTAGTAATGTGTAGCTTGTACCAACAGAACATATAATTTCTTTGTTGCAGATCCTAATTTGATTACCTTTCTTCAAAACAAGACAAAATCTTCTAAAATGAAGGAACAAGAAGAAACTAGTCAAACAAATAATGAACTAAGAACTAAACATTTTTGTGAGAGTGAAGAATCTAAAATTGGAAGAGCTTTGCCTATGGCTTTAAAACAAAACATTGAAAAACACGAACTGGAAACAGGACAAAAGGCTGAAACAGATGTAAAACAGGATGTTGAAATGGAAACATCGCTAGTTATCAGAAAGCATGTACAATTCAAGGGTGAAATAGATATCACGGAGAGCTCAGGTTCAATGCAAGAGGGACGACTTAAGGAGGAGATCTCAAACCTTGAAGAAGTGAAAGAACTCTCTGCAAAGTGGGTCAACATGGATAAGATTGAAGTAGAAAAACTGGAATGGATGAAGAACTGTCCAACACCTGCAGTAATGGAAAAGGTAACTTTTTAATTTACTCTCATGAAAACATACTCTGTTAAATTACAAATTCTCCTGTCCTGCAACTTCTCCTATTCTGATGACAATAAATCAAGGACGTTTCATTCACTTTAATCAAAGCTTTTAAATCTTGCTCTGCGGAAACACAGCCACTCATAGTTTTTGAAATGCCTCAACAACACCAAAACTTTTTCTACAAAGTCTCATACCTTATAACTGTTACATGTGACTTGGTCAGCTAATATATGTTCACAGCCCATTCAGGATGCCTACATTGTGAGATAGAATCTGAGATAGAATTGTACAACCAGCTGAAGTGCATTAGTCTAGAAGAATTTTAAGTGCTCAGATAAAAACTGTGTAGTTAAAAAGTTCTGCTACAAGCATTTAACTTTAGATTGCATCAGCTCACAATCACTAATCAAATAAGATTGAAGTACTTTAACCCTTTAGCTTGGACCAGATTGTCAAAATTTTACTTCTAACATTTAACACATAGAAAATTAGTCATTTCGTTATTAGATTAAAGTGATTTAAGATGCAAAGCAAAGTTCTCCTAAACTTGTTACATGAAAGGGTTAATAAAGAACTATGATTATAAAGGAGCAAGTATTTTGACTTACTTTGAGAGCCATTTAAAAAAATTGTTCATTCTAGAATTGTTTACTGTTACATATTGCCTGGTTTAGCCTGGTTGGTTAGGTGCCAGTCTGTCATACGGGAGGCCCAGGTTTGATTCCTAGCTGGAATTTCACTCAGCATTTTCAAAACAACTGAGGAGAAGGTGATATTACTTAAGAAGTTTAGTAAAATATAGTTTCTGCTTTGTCTTGTTCTAGGATGGTCAGCAGGCAAGGTTTGATTTTGAAGGAAAGCTTCTGTCGCGAGGGACAGACCTTCCCACCCATCTTGGTCTGCATCACCATAGCGATGAGCCTGATACTGCTGGGTACACACTAGAAGAACTTTTCTTCCTTGCCAGGAGCAACTTCCTGCAACAGCGCATGATTGCACTGCAAGTGTTGACCAGAATAATTCAACAAGTATGAACTGTTTGATGATAATGAAAACCGTTGGTTTATTTCATGGGTTGTAAATACATATCCTACATTATTAGAAATCTTGAATGCACAAGTTGCCAGGAGCAAGATCCTGCAACAGCGCAAGATTGCATTGCATTGCAAGTGTTGACCAGAATAATTCAACAAGTATGAACTGTTTGCATTGAAGATATCGATAAACACTGACTTGATGGAAGACTTTGTTTTAGGTTTTTAACTAATACTCTACATTCAGGTCACTGCTCTGCTTGCTTGTGTTGAAACAAGTTGTCAGATATGGTCATAATTCCGCCTCGTTAAAATTTATAGTAAAATAGGTAAAAATAGTATTTGTGATTTTTAAAAACTTAACGT
>JAOBAT010024790.1:9171-31598 GCA_026413305.1 Hydrozoanthus tunicans | reverse complement strand
GGCAATAGGGATTTATTTTTATAGTCTTAAAATTATCCCATCAGAATTTGTTCACCCCAAAAAAACCCTACTTATTGTTTTTAGCATACCCAGTTAATTGTGCTTGTGATGTAATTCATTTCAGAGATTAGAAAAAAAACTGAATATTTAATTTTCGCTGGCTTCTTCCACAGCCCAAAATAAGCTCTCTTGGGCCAAAACTTCTGACCCAAAAAAATCTTTTGTACCCCCACCCACCATATATCTCTCTAGTAATTGTCTCTCACACATTTTACACTGACAATGGACAGTTTGATAAACATTGCTTAAGCTTTATACCATCGAGAAACACTTTACTGAAGACAAAGTCCTGACTGAAGTTCAAAATGTCAGTTTCTTTTTGTCTCAATGGAAAAAGCTTACAATCTTTGTTTAACTGTTATTTATAATACCAAGCTATATTGAACCTACTTGCTAATGCTGATCAGAGATACTTTTGAGCAGAAACAAATGCACTGACCTAGAGGCTGGTATTTAAGCTGGGGTCAAATGAGGAAGAGAGCCGATGAGAGTTTTCAATGAGAGTTTTTAATGAGAGTCTTGCCCAGTTCTCATTTGCACAGTTAAACACAACGAGAGTTGACAAAAAAAACCCAAAAACGCATGAAATTCTAATCGACTCTCATCCAAAATTTGAACATGTTTAAAACTGATAAGAGCGCATAAGAGTTTATGATAGTGCATGAGAAGTGGCAGTCAACCGATATGAGAGTTTGAACTCTCATCAACTCTCTTCCTTGTTTGACCCCCCTTTAAAAATTAAAAAAGCTCACCACAAAAATGAATGAGCGAATTGTTTTGCTTAGTTAAAACTAATAGAATAATGATCTCCTAAGGAATTACAAAAATTATACATTAAAACATGGTTAAAACATACTGCAAACTTTTCCCAAAAGACAATTTTCGATATTATTGCACACTCTGAATTTTCCTATTCGCTTGTTTTAGAATTGAAATGTTTACAATAAATCTCTTTTATAGTTATATAAAATTATTTAATAATTCATTGTTCTAAAATTCAAAACAACAGTTTCCACTCGTGTTGTGACTTGTAAGAAATCTTACCTGCAAAACCTCCGAGTTAAATTGTTGTTTTAATAAAGCACTTTATATTTTTCATTGCTACTGTTTCGTAAAGAGAACGAGTCATGGCGAGACTCATAAATTTTGAAAGCCAGCATTTTAATAATTCAAACACCAAAATATATTGCTTAATTTTTGCCTCTGGTAATTAGGCAAACTTTTGCAATCGAAGCATGAAATCTACTTGAAGTTTTGCTCTTATATTTTCAGATAAAACAGTAGTATCACAAAACAAAGCATAATCAATATTCTTGGTGCAGAAAATTTGTTTCAATTAGAGGTAGATTGTTAACATCGTCTCGGTGTTTGTTTTCTAAAATATTTAGGTATATCCAAAGCTGGTGATCTTAATCTGTACCTCGATTGTTACCATAAGCGCTTCTATAAGACGCTAAGGAGTCTCTCCTCGATCGACCCCTTGTGTACCGCTTGGGGGAAACATCTGGCGAACGAGTCCTTGTGGAGTATCGGGAATATCTTCCGGTCTTTGATGAACGGTGGCGTTCGCGTCGGGGACTCGAGGTTTCATCTTCGAAATCGTCTTCATAACTATCATAGTCATCGGAATACCTGCCCGCCATATTTGTTTCTCTTCTTTCACTGAACCCAGAGTCTGAACTTTTCTTTTCAGATGGAGAAAGAACGGAGTTTTGCTTTCTTTTGCTCGCTTTTGCAATTACTTCTTGAAAATCAAAGTCACGGTTCGAGCCGTGTTCATAGTCACTGATGTCGAATGATGAATTTTTCACTACACTTGAAGAAAATGACGGCTTCTGAAGTTCCAGAGTCATAACAATAGAGAAAACATTAACTTGAAAATAACCTTTTTCAGGCGCTTATTTTCTAAGGACTGTTTCTTTGATCGATGCTTTTCCAATCGTGTGCAAAAACAAAATGGCCGCTACATTCAGTCGGTTTGTTGCTCGTGACGTCATGTTGCTAGAAACAAACTACTTTGTTGCTAAGGATACCGGACAATATTTTCACGTTGCGTTCACGGCGCGGGTAGAAATTGGTATCTTTTGTTTGATATATGTACATAGTCTATCGTAAAAACTTCGTGTCTAAATACCAATGTAAAACAGAAAACATTGGGCGAAATACAGTAAAACTATAGTAAAATATGACCAATAAAAATGACGAGGTTCTAATTTAAGAAATCATAAATTATGAAATTTTAGTAAAATAGAAATTTAGCTTATGTCCTCGCCTACAGAAATGAGAAGCTCTCGACCTAAGTTTTAGTTTTATATTACTTCAACTAATTTCCTTAAAAGTGTTTATTGATATTGAATGATTGAAAAAGTCGTTCGAAGCCAGAGTCTTGCCGAGAAATAGCGTATTCCGAATTGTCCTTCAAGTGCAAGTATTCAAAAATTTCTCGAATATTTCTGAGTTTCCCTCAAAAATTCAGTAATGTGCCGGACAACTCTGAGTTCACCGAAGAAATTCAATAACAGTATTATTGATGTGTCTAAGTTACCCTCAGAAAATAAATAAAATGTCAGATATGTCTAAGTTTGCCTAAAATATTCAATAATAACATTTAATCCTCCTCAAAATATCGTGTACTCACATGTACAATGAAAAACGTTTTTTTTAAAACCGACCCGCCCAAAAACGAAGGGAAAGGCGCCCTGGGAACGAGGTTGAGTAAAAATAAGTTAACTTTCTTTTTTTTTCTCCGCTTTACTGTATAAATAATAACAATAAATAGCAATGATAGCAATAATAACAATAATAATATAATAATAAAATTAATAATAGTCTAACTACGTTTACAACAAAACCTCAGTAATGTTAGTCGGTCTGTTCTGGAAAATTCATCTTTAGCCTTTCATTTCCAGCAAGTTTATCAACATCTAACTGACAAAATGAGTTTTTGTGATAATTTTTCAATAGACGCCCAGGGCTTTTATCTTCGGTGTGTGTGTGTGTGTGTGTGTGGGGGGGGGGGGGGGGGTGAGGGCTTATTTTCCGCGTTTAACGATATGTTCCCGCAAACATATATCATCAACAGCAAATAAATCTTATAACAAAATTACCTCTTGAGATCGTTCTTTTGATGGGAGGCAAAAGTTTTTTCTTTCTCTCCACAACTTGCTCCAGCCTCAATGGACCAACAACTCTAAGTTTTGAAGGTGGCAAGTTCACCCCGCGAACTTTCTTGATACTTGCTCTCAATTCCTCTGAGTCTTGAGTGGTCGAGCGAGACAACTCTTGAGAAGATGGTCTTGAATGCTCAATAATTGTCTTACATGACTGAATTCGTTCACTAATGCTAGTCGCCGCACTTACGCCACTTTTAACACTACAAGCTCGTGTTTCATTCGGTCTAACGCTTTCATTTGAGCTGTCTGACTTGAACCCAGATAATAATGTACTAGCACGGCCGGAACTCTGCGCGCTTGTTAGAGGTCTGGGACTTAGCCCTTCGTTACTTTTTAACGTGTCCAAATATGGCGAGTCACTATGCGCACGGTTTTCTCCCTCTATAACAAGTTCATCTGTTTTATCTGCAGTTTTCGGTCGACGACGTTTTCTTAATTTTCTTTTGTGAGTTTTGGGCGACAATTCCTCACTGCTAGTGGAATATTGTTGCATCACACTATGAGGCCTTCGTGTCGCAAGAACTTTCTCTTGTCTTTTCTTCCTAGCTATACCCTCTATTGCTTTGATAGATTTATTTCTTTTATCTGTCCTCATTCTTTTTTTTTTGTACTTTTTGCGCGGCTTTAAACCTAACCTCTCTTCCCCGCTCGTCAGGTCTTTCGCAAGCGATAAACTCGACACGTGAGTAAAGCGCGACCAGTTACGAAGCGTGATTTCCGATTTGTTGCTATGCGCACTCGTGCATGACCCGTTTCTTGTGGATGCGCATGCGTCAAGCCGGGATCCTTCTCGGCCAACAAATATTGTACTTTCTACATCGTCAAAGGAAGAATGCACAACCGATTCAGGACTGGCTGAGCGACCGCTTACTTCTCTCGTTATTGGAGGGGTTTCACCTAAATTTTCATCATCTTTCGTCGTGTTTGAATTTTCCAGTTCTGGATCGTCTTCTTCGTTGTCATTACTACCGCTGTTTTCTTTCTCAACTTCGTCTTTTGTTTGGCCTGATTCTTCACCTGTGAAGAGAGAATAGTTTGACATTGCAACCTTTTGATTCTTATCTGAGCAACAAGAGACCTACAGTCCCCGGGGAGGGGGGATACTTCGGGGTCAAAAGAGTAGGGATGACCGTCGGAAAAGTCCCTAAAATACCCTAAAAAATACCTCTCGGTTTTAAAATTACCCTAAGAAATACCAATGGAAAGCTGAAATTTTCTCCTGGGTAGCTGGTGGGTCGGCGCTAAGTCCCCTCGTGTTGTGCTGAACGTGATATGCAGTGAACAAAGGCGCGCGCGTAGCAGAACGTTCGCCAAAGGACAAACCATGTCAACACAAGATTGAGGTTATTAAGTATAAGTTCTAATGTTTTTATTATTATTATTATTATTATTATCATTGTTATTATTATTACTATTTCATTATTATTATTATTATTATTATTATTATCATTGTTATTATTATTATTATTATTATTATTATTATTATTATTATTATTATGATATTGAAACTGCCGAGGGAGTCATTGACTAAATATTTTTATTTTTATTTTTATTGAAGTTCATATAAATTTTAAACTTTCCTAATTAGATTTCTTTTTATGAATAAAACGATGTAGTAAACTAAGACTTTTTAGAAAGTTTTTATGTTCTTGTAATCCCTTTTTTAAAACTTGAATGTACTTTTTATAATTAGATTTTATTATAATGTCAATAAAGTTATTATCATATTATTATTATTATTGTTATTATTATTATTATCATTATTATTATTATTATTATTATTATTATTGTTACTACAGTGAGATGTTGGTAGTATGTGGCTTGCTGCAGTAGAACATTGTTTTCCCAAACACGCCTTTGGGGACTCGGCCTACCGGACTAGTACTATAGAAAGATCCTGCACTAGTGCCTTAGCAGCAACTCTTTAACCTATCGATGTACAGTACGACATCTTAGAATGATTTACCTTTTTTAGAATTTTAGAAAGATCTAAAAGTTGGACGAAACAGGGATGTTTGACTAAAAGGCGAGTATCTTGCAAAATATTTGGCCTATCTCAACAAAGTTAATTTTCTGAAGGGTAAAGAATGAAGTTTTTTAAATCGTTATTAGTTTTAGCCTCTTCTTACAATTCATATACAAGCATACTTTCTCAGAACGTTACACCAAATTTTGTTCGAGTTTTTTGACCAAAGTGTTTACGTCCGCCACGCATTTGTTTGGTCAATCAATCGATTCTATCAACGTCGAAAAAGGCCGGGGGTCAAACTAGCGACCCTGGTCTAACACGCAAACCGCTAGGATATTGAGCCGTGCCCCGACAATCCTCTAATAATCGTCCGTAATAAACCCTCGCCCTCCTGTCCAAAACCCAAGTCATATCTAAAACCCTTATCCTGTTAAAATTGGTCCCACATGAACTAAAAATGTTCTAAGCTTAAATCAAGTGCTTGAGAACCTACGAAGTGATTATTCATTTTTTTTGTCTTAACGAGTATAGATTCTGGAAATGCCCATCGCTTCAACAAACCAATTTTGTCGAAGGAGGTGGTGGATTGCGGCATACAATATACATGTATTGTGGCGGCACACAATATCCCACCCCTAAATTGGGTTCCTAAGAAGTACCATTGTTTTGACCTTTTCCCTAAGTTTGTAATTTTGTTGAGAATGTATGACTTTAGTTTATTTTAAAAGAATTTAGCAGGATGAGGTTAAAAACCGCTTACTAAACAGATAAAATATACGTAGAATGTTGCATGAGTTTATTTATCAACATCTCAAATGACTTTAGACCCTATAGTGCTTAGTACAAGTGTATACTGATATTTGGGTGTGGTCGGTAGTACTTGCTAGGTTTGAAATACAGAATATAGTTTACGATTGGTTTCTATTTAAAAACATTTCATCTTTTACTGGTTTAGCATTTAGAAGTTTAGAAGTTTAGCCTAGAAGTTTCCCTACAACGAAGAGGAAAACTTCTGGGTTAAACTTCCGTGTCCTTCAAAAGAGTCCGAGAAAAACCTAAAGTACCTCCAATTTGTTCTGCGGCATTTCGCCTCTCTCACACCAGAATGTTTAGATTTTCATACTGAAAATACATCAACCAGTGTACAACATAGTTTTAAAGTAAAAAACAATGAAACTTTATTTTAAAGCAATGTTTCGTTTGTGCTATACTAATTTAGCCAGTCACAGAGCTCCAAAGCAAAAGCAAAGAAAACGTTTTGGTTTGTGATGTTCCCCACATGGAATTTTTCTCAAATTTAAAAACAAAAATGTTTCAACTTGAAGGGAATGTCCAATTTCTTGTAAATGTTCTACAAATTTCAAAGTTTCCTTGTAGGCCCTACAAGACGTCAAAATGAACTTTAGTTTATGCCATTCAGGCCTAAAATCTTGCTTTAAAAATGGACTAGTTGAATCATCTGGAAAGAAATAAATTAACTTTTATATCTATGAAGACATGGTCGATTTTAAAAGTTTAGCCAATGAGATTAACGTAATTAGCACCTTTCTGCATCCAATTGCATTCTTATTCGGATCGTTACTTGAGTTTTAATTACTAGTCAGCCTTTAACTTTTAATAAGTATTTCGCAATTCATTGTTGGTATTTTAAAAAAAATCATGATAAAGTTCATGTTAAATTAGATCATGCACCACACATCAATGATATTTCTATCCTTTGTAGTCTTGCAGAATATAGAAACTAAACAAGTTACTTTGTAGGGTTCACTACCAGTTTAAAAGTTTTCTTTGTTGTGTTCATGACTGGTTCAAACTGTTCAAAGAATGCAGCAGGAATTTTGCCCGCTCGGAGCAAGTTTTCTAGGAACCTGCATTAAGCAGGAATTGATAGGAGAGCCAGTTGTGAACACTGCCCCTTGGTGCCGCCATTGGCTTGTGCTTATATCAAGTACCTGCACCTTGATTATGGAATACAACCGAGTCAAATTGCTGAGGCTGTGTTTGAAGCAGGCGCGGCCACCAAGCACATAGATTTTATTTCCGTCAGACCCCAGTGGCGGGTTCATCTTGTGGGCGCGAGGACTTGCGATAATCTGCCACTGGTCTGTTGTCGTGTTATAGATTTCACAACCATTAACTTCACAAATGGTTTCCATGCAAACGAAAATTTTATCTCTTGCGACAACACCTTTGGGCCTCTCTCCTTTAGGGGACGTCATTGGTGACATTGTTGACCACGTGTCTGCATGTGGGTCGTACCTCTCTACAGTTCTACAAGAACGCAAGAGACGATCCTCTCCGCCAATGGCGTAAACATAGCAACCACTTGCCACCAGACAGGTCCCGCATCGTGGGTGACTCAGAGAAGCAACCATTTCCCAGATGTTCACATTGCAGTCATACCTTAAAGTCAGCCCATCAGGTTCACCTAATGTCATATTTCCGCCATTAATGTACAAGAAGCCGTCTAAACTGGCGAGGCCGTGCCCCCATCTTGTGGGTGAAAAAGTTGAGGGTACTACATCAGGAACGCTAGGCAGTTGTAACCAACAGTTCGATTGTGCATCAAAAGAGCAGGCCGAGCCACTAGCGTCGACAGCGTAAACTTTGCCATAACTTGAGGCTAGTTCAACACTGTCTGTGCAAACTTGTGTGTCCTGCGGTGGCTGTAGTTCTACGCATGCTCCGTGATGAATATCATAGCAAGCAAATGTGAGCGCATTGTCTCTGCAATCTCGCTGCAGTGAAAACAGGTAGAAAGCCGAATAGCCTGTCCGTGGCTGTTCTCGAAGCTGTGTATCTGCTAGTGCTTGTCGAACCCTGTTGGAACACTTCTCGTTTGCCCCAATCAACGCCTCTTTTAACAGACATCTGCGAATGTATTTCGGCTCTATTAAGCCTAAGCGAATATTGCTTAGGAAAAAATGCTGGAACTCTTGATTTCTCTCACTTAAGTTGTGCTTAGTCCACCTTAATAAGCTTTCGTAAACGATTTCTTCTTCTGCAACATTAAGCGCGTCGCTTGAAATAAGTTCATCTAACTCTCCTGCTGATAGTTGCAGAAAATCTTCCGTTTTTGCTACGGCAGTGAAATTCTGCTCGGTGTATTGCCTCGTAATATGTTGGAGACCTTCCAAGCCGTAGCACCTTGCAAAAGATTGAACAGAAAGACAGTTCGACTCGGACAGCGAAGACTCGAGGTACAAATAACATCTTAGCTTGAGTTCCTCGAGAAGTAGGTAATCTGCCGCTATCCACAACTCGATTACGTTGAGGTCACTTATGCGTACTGAGCCTGTGTATATATAACACAGCAGCTCTTGAGTCGCACTTAACTCAGGTATCACAACATCGACAACTAGCTCCCTTCGTTCCTTCATGTTACTCGTGAATAAACTATAGAAGTAGGGACTACCTGCGGCCAAGACAACCCGATGAGCATGAAATATGTCATCATTTAGTTTCAGAACCACGTCGCAAAACTCTCGCCGTTGCCGCATTCTATTTAATTCCTTCATTAGTTCGGGTCCGCATTGCATAACTGACGTTAAGTATTGGTTAGCTACGACACCGCGATCCCCGTAGCCGTATATGTACATCAAGAGGTTTTCTGTATGTTCTTCTTGCTGATTTTCCATCATGATGTCATCTGCTTTGGAATTTGGATCCGATTCACTTGTTCTTTTCAGCATTTGGTAGAAGTATTTACTACTAGCAGCGAGTATCGCTCGGTGAAAACAGAATTTCTTACCACCGCTTTTGAACTCCGCGTCACAAAAGGTTTGCGTTACTCGAAAATTACTCAAGCGCTTTACAAAATCAAAATTGTACTTTGAAAAGTCCAGTGCCCAATCTTCGTTATCATCCATTGTTTTGAATCTCTCAAGGATTCGACCACTCTGTGTAAAAGTAGTTTTCGTGTCGAGCCGATTTCAAACTGAAGTCTCCTGCAAGCTGTGAGACAGCGATATAAATAGAACCATTTGCGTCATAAATTTGTATTCAGGAAATGCAATATGCTATGACAGCTTGAAGTCGGAAACGAAAATATGGTGTGATGTTTGACGCAAGTTGTTCGACAGTAGTTCGAGTTCGCATATTTCTTTATTTCCTTTTCCTTCCTAAACACTATTTCTTTATCAAAACAGTTTTTGTCAACTTTTTAATGCATGTTCTTGAGAACACTTACATAAATGTCATTTCGTAACGTATTTTTTTATTAATATGTCTAGTTAACCGTTTCTGATCATTCAAAATATACAAATGAAGCTAAATAGTTCATTAACCAAGAGGTCATGATTTAATTACCTTTACCAAGAAAACTTGTAAAATAGAAAACTGCCATGCTATATATGGCTACAACAGAAGCTGTTATTTTAAAAGTCGCTCATATTCAGTAACTGATTCATTAACCTCAGTTTTCAGCAAAAAACAATATGAAATGTCAGTTTATAAAATAAAATCCCAAGTTATTACATCAGCAATGCTTAGTCTTTAAAGATAGTTGCTTGCATCTTGATATTTCACTTTTTGCAACCACGCAAATAGAAAACAGCTATTTCCTTCCGTCTAGCCACTTTTTCCTTCACGCCGGTCTGGCTTTTCCTGTTTTTAAGCTTGTTTGTAGTTTGTAAACACGGTTAGTTTAGATATTGCGTTTGTATCAATTCAAGTAACACAAAAGAGAATATTAAAACGTACACGGAACTTCCTCGTGGCTACACCAAAACAGTTTGTCAATTATAAAATGAAATGCAAACAAAGAATGGTAGAATTTTTGTTACAGCGTGACACGCGAGGTATTTGAATGATTTGGAGAATTAAAACTTTTACAGGTTTTTCTCATATGGGAGCTATTAAATTTGGCCAAGGCTCATTGCTCTTTATTTTTTGGCAATTTGAGCCTCAAATTGTTCTTAAATTGTTCTTGTTGCTATGTGTTGTTTAAACTGAAAACAAGGTATTGCAATGCATGCATATGATATATATATATTGGAAAACGTATTTGATCGAATGGATTCACTAAATCATTTAATGTTCCCGAGACGCTTTCTAGTGATTATAGACTGCGAATCATTTGTTATTCATTCTGTAATGTTAATTAGTCGAAGCTAAATAAAGTCAAGAAGCTAACTCTATTTCTTTTAAGAAGTTTAATTTGAGCCTCAAATTGTTCTTAAATTGTCCTTATTTCTAAGTGTGGTTTAAATCGAATAAAAACTAATCTAAGGTATAGCAATACATGTATTGGAAAACAAATTGTACGGACTAACGTCAGTGCAAGTATATAAACGTGTACTGCGAATAACTTGAAGCAATAACTGATTAAAAAGAGAAACCGCAAACCATTTCTGTATTGCTAAGAGTTAGGTAAGATTTCAAAAAAGCCATCGAGCCCGAGCCTAAACTTGTTTTTGAGTTGTTCGTGTTTTTTGGTCAATCTGAGCCTCATTGTTCTTATAAAGTTGCTCTTGAACCAGCCGGGAGAGTTTTTACTTTTGCTTTCCCCAAGTCGGCTAAACACAGAAATGCTTCGAAACTGAACAAATTTTGAAACCATTAGCCCAACCAAACATAGTGTTATTAACTAGGTATTATATTTGCCTTGAGTTTCGTAAATAACGCAGTGTTTTAGTTTTCGTTTGAGAAAAAAATCTCTAGTACTAACAATCCAATTACTTCGAAACTAAAACTTTATAAATGTGATAAAGCACGATTCTTTCTTCCCTTGATATTAAGGAGCGTCTGAAGGTCGACACCAAAAATGACGTACCTCCGTTACGTCATGCTGATACATGTCTTGAATGAATAGGCGAAGCACGTAGGAGTCAAACAAAAACAAATAATTATAAAACTTGTTACATGTTTGTTGAGTACATGTTGGTTATCCTTCAAGAATCGTAAATTTGTAAGGTTCATTAGGAAAGATAAACAAAACGAATGGTCGCTTTGTATGTAGGTTTGAAACATCCTTGGGGAGTTAAAAAGGAAATGAACAAAATTAAAAACAGGCTGAAGAAATATATACACAAAACACTTAATATTATTTTTGTAATATTGCCTTCATTATCTGTACAATATGCTGGCTATTAAACAAGCCCTAATGTTGTCACTACAAAGGCTTGACAATGACGTCATTGTTGATTTTTTTTTTCATAATTGCACGTACAAACTTTTGAAAAGCAAAGCGAAGGTTTCTTATTTTTTTAAACTTTAGTTTCGTCGGGGCAACGTCGTTCGTCTATTGACGAACATATCGATGGAATATTTTTGTTGATTCAGATGATATCAATTCAATTCAAACGCTGTGAACTTTAACTTGGGTCGACATTACAAGTTTCCATTGACGTCAATCAGCCCATATCCCATACATGATAAGGAAGAAGTTAATTTTGCAGATGCCACGCACTTCAATTAACTATTGATAAAAGGTAAACAACGAGAATCAGGAGACAAACGAAATGGAATTAATAAAGGAACTGTGCGACTTTCGCCTAATTGTTGCCGAATTGTCGAATCGTAGCCATGTCACAGTCAAAACAAAAGACTGTTGTTATGTCTGCAATTAGCAGAGATTTCGGCATAGTTCTTGAAGACCACGTCGAAAAAGTTTTTTTTGAAAAGGCTTTTGTCATCAACTTTGACTACCTAACAAATAAACAAATTTACGTTTCGTTTATCCTGAAAAAACAACTTCCACAACAATGAATGCGTTAATAATGATCCGAAAGCTCTCCAAATAACTCATAGTCAAGAGCTACTAGCGATTATATGAGTCGTGCGAATGAACTACATCCGATGTGACTTTGAAGGTTAAAAACAAAAAACTTCCGGCATTTTAAGTCTATGATATTTGATGCTTTCGTAATCTTTTCACTTGCAACATGAAGGAAAAGAAACAAAATACTATAACACTTAGCTTTTTTCAGAGCTCAGTCGTAAAAGATATACTGAAATACATCTACACCGACCGGGTCAAATTAACACCGAAAAAGACTTCGTTGCTTCTAGATTTTACAATTGCTGATTCTCTTTAATTGCTCGAAGAACTCAAACAAAGGGCATAGATTTTCGTTGTACACAACTACGTGTTGGCGTTGTGGTACAAGTTTATCATTTCGCCAAGAGACATAATCATTCAAACTTGATTGATGGAGCTGAGCGCTTCATGGTAAAGAATTTCACTGAAGTCTCAAAAAGTGCCACATTTTTTGGTTTAACACCAATGGAATTGAAAAAACTTTTGTCATTTGACGAGCTTAGAAAAAATAATTTCACCGACCCCATCTGTTCATCTCGCTCTTTCAGCATATCATTCGTTTAGCTTTTACCAGAAAGAGATTTCTTTTCAACGTTATTCTTAAAGAGCCTTTGGTCAAAGGAGATAAAGCGTGCTACTGTAACGTTACCGAATGTATTTCACAAGGACGTCGTTGTAACCCAACAACATCGAGCCCTAGACTCGGGTACGTTGAACAATCTGTCGCTTTTATGAGTTGGTCAGCGAATGATAATAAATGTCTGTACTTCTTCGATCCGAAAAAGATTAATTACTCACTAGCTATAGTTGCCCGCCTTCCTGGAGAATTATCCCCAAAAGGTCCAGCAACTCTTGTAAGCTGTGATGGGTCTATTTTTGTTATCGGGGATACCTTAAGATTAAGGTACCAAGTCCGGCAAAACAAATGAAGCTCAGTACCACCTCTGCCAGCCTTCCAAAATAGCTCACATAAATTGCGTTACTTCTCTCAGTTCGCCGCTGCCCTTGCCGGCCGGATACATTTACGTCACTATTGCAGACTCGTCGAAGTGCACCACTTGAAGGCCACGCCCATCTGGTTGCATTTGATTTTCAATGTTCCCCACTCAGAATTTTTCTTAAGTTTAGAAACAGAGGTGCTTCATCTAGAAAGGAATGAATGAGTGAACTGGAAAGAAACAAATTAACTTGTTTATAAAGATACTGTCCATTTCTAAATTTAGCCAATCTGATCAACAGTTTAACAATACGACTATTAGCATCTTCTGCATACCACTTCCGTTTTCCTTCTTAGTTCTTACTTGGGTTGTTACTTAAAAGTTACAACAAATAACAAGCTTTAGCAATAACAATCATTACAACAAATTAAGGTGTTAAGGGAAGAAGTCAAAACAATGGTTTTTTTAAGGAACCCAATTTTGTCGGGGGAGGTGGTGGGTGGCGGCACATAGCCACTACCCCACCCCTCCCCACATTTTCAGAGCTCAATTTCTCAAAACCTGATTAAGGGTGTTGGTTTATATTGTAATATGGACTCCTCTCTCCACAAAGAAGGCGTTGGTGCAAGTACTTTATCCATATCTATTTTATTGAACATGATATTTGCTCCTGAAATTCAGCATTTCTGAAAAAAGGTGGTGGGTGGCAGCACATAAAACTCCACCCCCTAAATTGGGTTCCTATAAAGTTCCGTTGTTTTGACCTTTTCCCTAACAGTAACAAAAACTACTTTGTTGGAAACGGCAAGATCTGTGCGCTAAAAAGCCACGACTGTCAAGAGACAAAGTCCAAAAGTTATGTCTAAAACGATATACATGAAAAGACCATGGAGGAAACATAGTTTAAGGCTGAGAAATTGATTGGTGTCAGAACAATGGAACCCCGTTAACTCGGACTCAGATGGAAAACGAGAGAGGTGGAAATTGATTGGTCTCAGTACAATGGAACCCCGTTTAATAACCCGGACTTAGATGGAAAACGAGAGAGATGAAAATTGATTGGTCTCAGTACAATGGAACCCCGTTACTCGGACTCAGATGGAAAACGAGAAAGATGGAAATTGATTGGTCTCAGTACAATAGAACCCCGTTAATTCGAACTCAGATGGAAAACGAGAAAGATGGAAAATACAACGGAACCCCGTTAACTCGGACTCAGATGGAAACGAGAAAGATGGAAATTGATTGGTCTCAGTACAATGGAACCCCGTTAACTTGGACTCAGATGGAAAACATAGAAATTGATTGGTCTCAGTACAATAGAACCCCATTAATTCCAACTCAGATTGAAAACAAAATCAGTTCGATTTAACGGGGTTTCGATCTATCCAAGTTTGAGTTAGCCTGCGTCACAGACGAACTAAACCCCGGGTAAAGTCCTAAAAAGGTCTAAACTGGCATATTTTGTAACCGGAACCGTCTGCACGCAGGCTAAGTTTGAGTTTATTGATTTTGTAATCAAATCCGAGGGTTTTTTCAACGCTTTCCAATTGACTAGAAATATATCGCTACGAATCAATTATACATCAAAACAAACTAGCAAGATGGTAGTTATACATAAGGTTTATTTTTTTCTTAAAAAAGAATTTATTATCTTCTCTAAATGCTTTTGTAGACGATTTCTTCTATCAAAGAAAATTTGTCACACATAGTGTTTTTAGTATGCACAAAAAATACACCTGATTAATTACAACATCAACACATAACTGCTGTATTTACATCCGGAAGTACACCTTATCCTTAACATGTTATGACACAAATGGTTCTGCATTGCGTATCGTGCTGTAGCGTCAACAAAAATGCAGGGTGCACGCAACAGACCAAAAAGAACCCAATATCAATGTCGATATTTGAATCCTAGTTCAATAGAAAGTATTTTAAATAGTCTGAATAGTAGACGAGTTCGTTTACTTTCATTCGAACTTTGTTCTTTTTCTAAATTCACTAAAGGCGATCTTGTTAAAGTGTTCAGTTTTCATTCATTTTCAAGAGTCTGTAAATTCACAATACTAAAACAAACTTGGCTATAAAATGTGTTCTGATTCTGCTATTAACAAAAGGCCTACTCTTGGGTCCAATGTTGCCCCAATGATTGGCTTAGCAGTTTTTTGCAAAAAAATCAAAAACATTTTGGGCGTCGTTAGGTGATATCTAGTGACATTGGCCGACACTAGGTGAAATTCTATCATACAATATATGAAGTATCTTTGGTTAACATCCATACGGGGGGCCTCTGATAGTGATGTAAACATCAATGTGAAGAGGCATCGAAAACAAGAATCTAAGCTAAGGGAAATGATACTGAAATGATGGCTTTACTGAGCAGAAATGGGCGATGTTGGGCGATACAAGGCGACATTAGGCAATATTGGACCCAAGAGTATAGACCTAACAGTATGGCTCAACTTAAAACCGCCAAATTTGTCAAGTGTACACATGTGTATTAAATTTTTGGGTAAAAGTTTGCCATGGTGTAAAAACGGCTTAGTTTTTCCACGGTCTGGCTTTCTTTCCCTCAAGAGAGCATTAGCAGAGTAAATACGTCATAAGGGTACAGGTCAAAGCATGACCACGTGACCACAATTTGTCCGTGTTTTTTGTTTGTCTTATATCTTTGTGAAGGTAGCTACTTGTCGTTTGGCACAAGTAAAGCCGTGAATTCATCATTTCACGTACACACAAAGCTACAACACCCCTCTATCATCACTACCCCACGAAACTTATCGATACAACTTAAGAGTGTTTTGTCAACAGGTGGGCTCAATTGCTGCATCCCTTTATGTCTCAAAATGTCTGTAACCGTGTCATTTTCCGTCTGAAAGGGTTGCTTCTTTAATTGTTTAATAAAAGTTAAACGTGAAGTTACAGAAGTTTGGCGTGATAGGGTTTGTCCCAGAGTTCATCCATCATCTTTTCCTCTCTCTTTTTCTTTAAGATATCTTCCACTTTCGTGCCTCTTTTCTTTCGTTTTCCTTCCAATAAAGGATCTACAGCATTCACCGTGTCAGGAATACATTCATAACAGATCTTGAGGTACTTGTAAACTTTCCCACAACTAGGTTCATCAAAAAAGGTGTTTGAGGCAATTACTTCGCACCCTTGTTCGTTTCTACATTGCGAGTTGACTTTTTTCAAGGCATTTTCTGTATCTGTTTCGCATTTCTTGTCTGCCGTTAAACCAACTGGAGCTTTACTACAGAACTCTTTGTTCTCCCTGCCCCATAGAACTCTTTTGATCTGGATTAACTCGTACTGTTTACATTGAAGCCAGGCTCTTTCTCCTTCGCAGGCATAAGTGCAGTTCTACAAGAAAAATCAATACACAAAAAGTCATTGCAGAGCGACATTAGCTTTGGTAAAAAAACGGGCACTACAGAAAATGATCTGGTATAGCGAAGGATTTGGTGCAGTGGTAAGACCACTGCCTCCCAATGCCGAACATTGTCCCCAGTTCGATCCCCGCCCTGTTTGATGGTTAAATATTTGGGACACCGGCTTTACATTCTTCCGGGGTCGGTATTTAAAATTAGTACCAGCACACATGGACCGCTTTGAAACAGCGGCCTAAGGCGCCTATATATGCTTCCGGCCCTCTGGGGCTAAACTGATCATTGTAAAACGCCTTTAAGCATTCATATGGAAAAGGCGCCTATACAAATGCACCATTCTACTTTACATAGTTTAGCCAGTTACGACCGAGAACGAGTATTTTAGGCTTCTATACTTGCGCTTTACTGAGCTTTTTCATTAAAGCATGCCAGAGCAAGTTTTGTCTTCACGTGCCTAAATACATCAGTGCCCCAATGACAAACTATTAAGACAGCAAGCACAGCAAAGAAATTATAGTAAAATTTATATAGAAGGATTAAAGGTTTGTTGTTTCTACCGAAAAAGGAAATGATGATGAGGGTAAGGGAAGAAGACATAGATGACAAAGGAAATAGATCCTGAAACTTATACAGCCGCAACCAGGGGAGTATTAGAAAGTGAAGGTCATTATATATAGAGTGAACATTATGTAGAGAGTGCATTAGCTACAGAGGTATATAAAATGGAGTGCACTAAACACGAAAATATTTTGATAAGAAAGTGGAGTGCATTAGATATAGATAGTTTATCAGAAGTTGAGAGCATTATCCAAAGAGCACAGGGCCCAAGGTAGGGCAGGGTACTTCGTAACAGTTAAGAATCTTAAAAGAAACACTAGGTTAAATATTTAGTTTCCTAAGTAGAGGGGCTAAGGTTAGATTCCTCTTTTTACACTAAAGTCGCTTTCCATTTGACCAGTCCAGCCGGTCACACCAACCACTTTTTAAATGGAACGCACGAGTTCTCAGAATTGGTTCTAGCTAGAATGGCCCTGCTTGTGGATCAGCGCCGTTCAGGTCTCCCGCTCTGGTCGGCTAAAGCGCGGGAACTTGGAGAGTTATGGCGGGAAAATTGCATGCGCGCACTTTCTCAGTTTTAACTGCCTGCTACTAAGGCCTGCTTCAAACACCGTATTTTAACCGTATCGAATTAAATTCACGGATTAAATTCGGTGAAAATACGGTGTTTGAAGCAGTGCACCGAATTAAATTCGGTAGTGAATTAAATTTGCTTCCACCTTCCGAATAATACGGTAGAAATTCAATTCGTTGGAAATAAATTTGGTGTTTGAATCACCGGTTCAATTAGATCCGGATCAAAATCAATTTAATTCGATACGGTTAGAATACGGTATTTGAAGCAGGCCTAAGATTCGGAAAATGTCTCATTTTAACAGCTTGTTTTTGATTGGCCCTCGACCTTTCCCTTTAAACCGGTCAGAACCTGTTCTTTTTTGGCCAGCCGGAACAGTTAAATGGAAAGCGACCAAAAATATGTCGTTCAATCTGGCTGTTGGAATTATTTGGTAAGTACTTTTCTTACCGGTACTAAAGCGTCTGGGCCAGTTTTTCCCTCCAGTCCACGAATACCAGGGAGTCCTGGGGGCCCTGGTTCACCCGCTTTACCGGGTAACCCTCTTCTACCTCTGGCTCCTTTAGTACCCATGAACCCCTGTAGCCCCGGTGGGCCAGGAGGTCCGCCGGCCCCATCAGATCCCGGAGCACCAACTTCTCCGACGGGCCCTGGTGGCCCTGGGCTGCCCCGTTGCCCTGCGCAACCGAAGGTGAGAAAATTATCTTGAAGCTCTTTCGACTGAGGTTTTTGAAGAAAACTCACTTTATTAACATACGAGAATAATGTTTCTAATGACATCAATAATGATAGTTATAATAACAACAATAATAGAGATGGTGGACACTAATAGAGATGATGATAACAAGTTATATAAATTCAAAAAATAGTAGTTTTGGCTTCGCCTCGTTTTCTCTCAACACTTTTCTCGTGCCCTCTTACGTCATAACCATTTTCTAAAATTGTCTAGAAACACGCGCGATGCTGTTTTATTCCCTTACTAAACGTTACACAGGTAACAACGATCAATCGAGTAGTTTTTCATGTTAACGCATTACATGTGTCTGTAAGTTTAAATTGTTCTAGAAAAAAAGCTTAAAACTGTACCTTGATCTCCTGGAGCACCCTTTCCTCCTACCGGACCTCTTGGCCCTGGTCGCCCCATCAACCCACCATAGAATAAAGTGAGGTTTTGCTCAAGAATCTGGCTGATCATAAGCCTATCAAGCATTTGTTGATCGACAGTGTCACCTTCTTTTGGCCAGGGAACCTGAGGAGAGGTATAAAAGTACTTGAATGTCCTGTCTCGAAGCTCAGGTTTATAAAAATCTTTAAAGGGAAACTGCACCAAAAATTACTGTTTTATATGTTTAAGTACATCCGTTTGTGATTTCTAAACACTTCATTTTAAACGACTCATTCACTGAAACTCTATAAAATTGAGTGAAGGAAGTACTAGCTAATACCATGGAAGCCGCCATGTTGCATTGACGTCTGACGTCACAAAGTGAAACTTTTAAAAAGAACTACCTCTTTTACCTTATTCGGACTGTATTCTTGCTTGCATTCATTGTAAAATTATTCAGTAGAAGCAGTTTAACAAAAGTTTTTTATTTCTTTTAAGACAAACTTCCGTATACGTTGTGACGTCAGTGGCGCCTACATGGGATTGACTAGTAATTCTTTACTCAAGGTCTTTGAACAACCTATATTAGTATGGTTTAGACAGTTTGTTATCCATTTTTTATTACTGTTATTGTGACAATTTACAGTCACACTGAAACTACTATGCTTTAAGCAGCAAAAACAAAGCTACTAACCTCTTCCTCTTTCTCTTTCTTCTCTTCTTTGTCAGCTAGTTTCTCTTTGTTGTGACGATGAACAGGTACCGTGTGTCTGGATCCTGAGGTCTGGGTAGAAGATTCTATTTCCTGATCCTCCTCAGTTGAGCTGTCTGACCCACTTGCGCTGCCAAACAACTTCATTACAGCCTCGGATGGGTCTTTAGCCGGAGTTATTTCTAGCATTCCAAGACCGGAGGCAGTTCCGGAAATTACATCACCGACGGAGCCAAAATCAATACCTGCACCAGAACCGAATCCATATGTGTTGCCCGAACTTCCTAAAGAGACTGGCATATGCCCAAGGGCACCAGAACTCAGAGCGGCGGCAAGACCCGGATGATCTTCAAGATTGCTGCTCTTCGTCTTGATCTGCTTATCGTCCTTAGTAGAATCTTCTTCTTTGTCGTCACTAGTTTTCTCTTCTTCGGGTGCAGATGCTGTCAATTTCTCTAGTTTGTCAGTCGTCTCTTCATCACTAGATTTCATGTCGTCATCTTTATCTTCTGAAGAAGTGGAAGAGTCGCTCATAACAGAGCTAGCACTTTCATCGCCTTCCGTCTCCTCGGCGCTAGCGGCATCCTTTATATTACTTTCCTTCGCCGTTTCAGTTGTTGTCTTTTTTACTTCTGGAAGCACTTCATCGGTCTTTTCATTCTGAAAGAAATCCATTCCTGATGCTGTGTCCATTGCAGATTCAAGCGCCGAACTAAGATCACCCGACCCAGAAGAAGATATGCTCTCATCATGGCCATCACTTCCAGGGAGTGGCCGAGGAGAAGGGGAGTGTTTTGGTGTGATCGTTTTTGTCATTTCAACTGTCAGAGGTTCTCCTGAGCCTGATCCTGAGGATGCAGAGAGATCAGCAGATGCGTTTGTTTCTCCTGCAGGCGCTGATTGCTTTACTGGTCTAGGCATTGTATTCTTCTTTGATGCATTAATGTCTATGTTTTGGTTTGGTCCGAAACCTGACATTGCTTCTATTGTTGGACCCTTAGCACTCTCCTCAGTCAGGTCTTTTGTCTCCCCACTGGCTGAACCAACTTCTTCCGAAGATGATTCAGATGTTACAGCGGAAGAAGAAGCATCAGCAACAATGCTCGAAGGTGCGATGAGGTTGTTAAACCCGACTTTACCCTGGTTTGAGCTCGTGACAAGTCCTGAACCATCTGTTAAGCTTGGGCCTTGCCCTGAAGTATTTTCCCCACTAGCCTCAATAACGCTGTCTTTCTTAACTGTTGAAGGACCAACAGTTATTAATGACTCCCCCGATGCAGACGCAACTTCCTCTCCTGAGGTTACTTCAGGGCCAGCTCCCGAAACGTCAATATTTGGTGTGTTCATGCTCATTAGGTTGGGACCTTCAGCAGCTCCTACGCTTCCCGGAAGCAACTGATTCTCGGAACTTTCAGCCTTCAGAGACATGGGTTGGTCGGCTGCTTCTCCACTAGCAGACGTCAAAGCCACAGAGTCCTCAGTTTTTGTGACACCTGACCCATCCTGTTGAGATTCTCCAGCAATGGAGGATCTTGCGGTCTCCCCAACGACAGTTGAGCCAGAGGCAGATGTATCTGAGGCCTGACTATCAATGCCAGAACCCGATGTTGCCGCTTCTAAACTTGCAACGTTGGAAACAGCTCCCAAGCTACCTGGCAATGACTCCTCTGGGTTAGCAACGCTAGATGTTGTCTGCTGCTGAGCTGATACTGCCGCTGCTTGTCTGCCTGAACCAGATTGTTCATTTTCTTGGGCTACAGCTTCTCCGGATGCCGAGTTAGCTTGTACAGCTGGAGTGTTTAAACTCATGAGATTCTCGTCGTCGTTAGGAGTAGGCATCGCACCGTCGCTTCCTGGGAGAGCTTCGTCGTCAGAATCAGCATCTCCAAAGATCACCACCTTTTTAGTGCCGGTAGCTTGTTTGGAGTTAAGTTCTGTAGAGACAGCATCTTTTTCATCTTGAGAGCTTGAAACAGAAGCATCTTGATTCATTGCCACAGCTTGTTTGGGCTTTGCAGGAGTATTACTTCCAGCTTGGTCTGTTACTACTTTAGTTTCTTGGGTTCCTGAACCAGAAGTCACTTCTGCAGAATTCTGAATTGGTTTTTCAGGTCCAAGAGAAGCCTGATTGGCAACCGCTCCGACATTTCCAGGTAAGGATTCCTCTTCACTGTCTGACTCGCCCGAAGCCTCTGCTTTCTGGTTGGCATTACCGGCTCCAGATACAAAGGTGACACCATTTGCGCTTTCAACTTCTACAATATTGTCTCTTTTAGCCGCAATACTGGATCCGGAAGCAGAAGCTTCGTCCGCTGATGTTGATGTCGATTCAACATCATCTTCAACGGCAGAGCCAGAAGAGTGAAGTATTTCCGATCTAGCGGATGTTTCCGGCTCCTCTAAAGGCATAGCTTCATCTTCGGAAGACGATGCACTTTCACTCGCACTCATTGGCTCATCTGTCATGCTCGATTCATTTTCTTCACTCACTTCCTCATTCATTTCATCGTCTTCGCCAATACTACCTGGTAATTTCTTTGCTACTTTCTTGATTTTCTCCTGCTCAGCTTCCTTATGAAGACCAGCAATAAAAGCGGCTTCGTCGGCTCTAAGCTCTTCTGGTTGGACAGACACTGGTTCAGCTGCTGTTTTAGTCACCACGTTTGCAGTAGTAAGGTTCGGCTTAACTGACGCACCCTCTCCAGCAACTTCATTTCTCTTCATTTGTTCTGTTGATCCAGAACCACTATCAAATTCCCCATCTCCCGATGGAGGTGTATCAGCATAATTGCTTAGATTTATGTGTATTGTCTTGTTTTCTTCCACGTTAGCTGTGTTTTGCTTACCAGCTTCGTTAGGTATAGGCTCTGCCCTTCTTCTGAATCTCTCGATTCCTTCTCCTTTTGGCCTTAAACTTGCTGCACTCTCATCTGTAACAGGAGCTAGGCTTTCCATAACCTCCATAAGGTTAATCTCGCTGTCTTTACGTAAGTGTACATTTTCCGGTACATCTCCAAATATCTACGAAACACAAAAAGATTAAGGTCGTATCGCCGCCTGGTTGAGTTATATATAACTATAGGTAAAATTGGTATATAGTTTGAAAAATCAAACATCTCCAAATATCTACGAAACACAAAAAGATTAAGGTCGTATCGCCGCCTGGTTGAGTTATATATAACTATAGGT
>JAOBAT010024680.1:13355-31598 GCA_026413305.1 Hydrozoanthus tunicans | reverse complement strand
AATAAACGACATTTTTCTTCTTTTTCGATATACTTTCTAATACTCTAAATTCCACGATTCCGATATATACACTTTAATGAAGCATATACTTCATTTGCCTTGATTTACAAGCAACAGACAGTGTAACCCATGATTACAGTACTACAAAATTTAAGCATATCAGTCATTATTAATAACTCTATTATTCCCTTAAATACTCACAGATGTGGTTGGAGTAATTAGGCTCAATAGAGGGCCCATTCCCCCCTGATTTAACACAATATCTCGCAAAGTTGCGCCATCGCCTATAACAGAATGCAAGAGCAAATAATGGTTTAGATAATTAAAGAACCAGAGGGTAAATAAGTGATAATTTCTTCACCAAATATCTTTGAGACTAACATTTTGTCAAGCACAAATGCATGAGTTTACAAGAACAAATTATAGCATTGCCATATAAAAACAATTTTATACAACTGAGAGTGACATCTTAACAACTGAAAATTATAATATTGGAAACAAAACCATAGGAGGAGGAAAAGATATCTGACCTCGATGGGATTCAAGTAGCATCACTACTGGAAAGGTTGTATACAGTACCTGCGATGTTTCCTAGCGCCCAAACTGCCTGCTCACTGACATTTGAGTTAGGTGAAGACAAAAGGTTAATAAACTTCTTAATACCGAGACCTAAAAGAGAAAAAAATAAATAAGTTAAACTTTTAGAATTTTCCTAAAGCAATGTCAACAGAAAAGAAGTATCTGATAACTTCACTAACTTACTAAAGTGTAGTCACTAGGTAACATACAGTAACTTTGAAAACAGCTTAGTGTGAAAGAACTAGTATTTAGTTATACAAAGGCTACGAAAAACATATCATCCTATAATAATCTAAATTTCAATTCCCAATATGTAATCATAGAATGTGTTATACAGTGTTTTATTAGAACCCATTCACACTTTGTCTAGCACAAACTACCTCTGAGTATTCTCACATCATTAGTCTAATTTCATTTACTCCCAAAATTCATGTGTGTTCACACTACAAAATTTAGATGTAAACTCAATCAAGTGATTTGGGAGTATTCTGAGATAGCTCTTGAGTGAGATTGGTATAAATGGGATCTTTGTCAGGTTTGATTTGTTTAATGCTAACATCAATTTTTTTCTGCACAGTTATAAACTTAAGATAGAAGTCCATTAAATCTTGCCTTCTGAGGATGGGTCCTGCTTCACCTGGCCTCCGTTTACTACAATCCTGGTCTGGTCAGCAGTGCCAGAAGCAATGTTGGTAAGTGCCCAGGCTGCTTCAAATTGTAAACTCGGCCTAAAAAATTTAAAAAAAGAGAGTTAAATGAGGCCAATTAGAGTAGAAGTACTGTAAATCTTGCTATATCAAGTTTTGGTGAGCTTAAATATTAAAAAAATGAGCATTATTACTTTTGATTACATTTTACATTTCATTTAAATATGTTCTACAAGCAAGAGGGGAAAGCTTAGCTTAAACTAGAAATTAAAACCTAGGTTCCCTAAAGTAGGGAAAAAGTAAATGTGCACCAATTATTGTATGCTCTTAACCTTTGTGAATAAAATATCAGAATAAGATAGTTTTAAGTCTAAATTAACCAATAGTTTTTGATATTTTATTTTTATCGCAGTAGTTTAGATTTTGTATTAATATTATTACTAATTTTATGATTGTTGAACATTTTAAAGTTGGTGTGTTATCTAAGATTTTTACTGACTAAATAAAATGTAGGCATAGATGTAGATGGACTGACAAAACACACTCTTTTAGTCAAAGATCTTTCAAAAATTTCAAGATAGATTAAGTTACATACTTATCAAATCTATCAATGATCTCTATCAACTTCGGTACGAGGCTAAACCTGCAAAGAAAGTATGTTAAGTTTACAAAAGCTTCACAAGAAAAAAGAATTGTACAATAGTACTTAGAATCAATTGTCATTCCAGCAAGTTTTATTAAGATTTTTGTTGGACCCTAGCTCACCAATCGCAGGCCTGTTATACTTGTCAATCATTTCTCAAAGATAAATGTGCTAATATAAAATGCTATATCTGGAATTAAAATGTTAGCCAGCCTCCCTCACCAACAGAAATATGTAAGAGCCATCACTTCAGATACAGTATTTAATATCAAGCCCTAACAAAATGGAAGGGGAGGGGGGTGGGTAGGGTATTCCAGGGAGGGGGTAGTAAATAGAATGAGGGGCTCATTACAAACACTGCAATATTTTTGCTTTAAAACAGCCCAAAATGCTCTAAAACTGAAACTTAAAGCTTTACAGACACAATATGTTTTTTTTTCTTTAACTCTGTTCCAATGTTTTGAAGATGTCTCCTGAGTAAACAGATGCTAGAACTTTATCTTGAACAAAAACTTACGCGATAACATCGTCGATGGGAGGATTTCTTTCTTTTGATAGCATTTTCCTGAAAGGATAAGCCAAGTTAATATAGCCATTAATTGAAAGCAATATACGGTACATATTATATATTGGTCACTCAAAAATTTCTTCAGATAATTTTTTTGAAAACTGAGGCTAATCTGGTTGTTACCTTGTTGACTGAACAGCTTCAAAAAGCTTTTCCTCATCACCAGACTTGATGTACTGATAAATAAAGGAAACGAACATTTGAACAATGAACCATAAGGCATAACTAAAAAAATTGAATTCAATTTTTTTTAAAAAACCAGCTAAGTATAAACCAACTCAAAGAGGGTAATCACTTACCTCTACTACAGTTTCCAGCGGCAAGATTTTAATCTAGAAAAAGGAAATTATTGCTATGTCAATTTACATGTTACTTAAACTCTGTTTGTAAAGTACAGCTTTCCGTTAAAAAACTAGATCTATACTTACTGATACAGAACTATTGGTGTTCGCCTCCTTCAGAGGACTAACTTCACCGACCATTCTTCTCTTAGAGAGCTGATCTTCTCTTTTGGCCTGTGTAAGTTGAAAATTAAGATAAGGCGTTCCACTCACAGTAACAGAAACGGTAAAAGCACTTTATTACTTCAAAAGCACTCAATTTCGATTTTTCGTTCGAGTTCTGCGCACATGGTTTTGTTTGGTCATACACACCTTTCTAAGCTCGACCGTTACATCTCCTCTTCGTCTTCTCATTTCCTAAAAATTTAGTATTTTGTTAGATCTCACAATAATTGATTGAAACCATCATTTTTTTTTAAAAAAGAGGGAACATTATATCTCTATGTTGTTTTCAAAAAGGTGAATCGTTAGTTTAATGAATCAAACAACTGACAATTTTTGTACAAGTTCTTTCACTAACCATTTGTTGATTGTACAAAATTTTACCAAGGAACAAAACCTCTAAGGGTAATTTTTAGAAATATGTACGCGTAAGAACGTTGTAGAAGAAAAAAATAATCTACAACCAAAGTATCTTTTGTGTTTCACTTTCGCGTAATGACAAGCCCATTTCAACCTCAACAGCGTTTAAAGCCGACATTTTTAATTTTTGTCCAGGGCAGTTAAATTTTTACTTACCAAGGCATCTTTTCCCTTATTTTTGAATCCTTTCAAGCGATTTTCAGACATATTTCTAGAGACAACAGCCACTAATTGAGCCTAACAGAAAAAGACTTTGAACAACCCACAAAATAGATAAGAGGAGAAATGGAGAATTCGAACTCAGCACGTTTGAAAAATGGCTGAGTTGAGAATCCAGCCAATCACAACACGAGTTTGACAACGGTACTCACTTCTGATTGGTTTAGAAAACAATTTTGACCACGTGGTACAAAAAAGGAAAAACCGCTGGTTAGTTTGCCAGAGGCAATGGAGCGATTAAAAGAAGACTGGGGACTAGTGTGTCGTGCGTAGCAACCGATACAAACCTTCAAAATGGCGGACAAATGTTATTTTTAACTATTTCGATAAATTTGCACTTTGACTGCATTTAGGGCGATAATCACGAAAACTAAATGTCTAAATCTAGAAGGGGAAAGAGTGCTTCCACCAATGAAGTGAGTCGATGGGAGGCGGAACTTATTCAAACACAATTAAATGAGGTACCATCTGTTGTTATGATTCTCAGTGCAACGTTGTGGAAGTAGATGGCAAGCACCAAATAGTTCTGTATGGTACAAATGGTATAGTTTGCATTGATTAATGTAGTCATTCATTCTCCATTGTCAGGAAACTTGGAAGTCGTGCCTGTTTTTCCTTGTTCCAAATCGTGCAGATGACAAGGAGTTTATCGACGTTTTGTCGGATGTCGTTAGCACAGGTCTCAGAAAACTCTTCAGCGTTATTACATATGAGGGATTGATGAAAGATGTAAGTCGACAATTAGTTTATATTCTCATCTCGCCTTTACTTTTTACGTGAGTTTCGATCTCCAGCCTATGTGTTAAACCTGTAACATATATACTAATATCAGGATTTTTTGAAAAAAAATGAAAGAAGATTTAACACTTGCCATTATACTGGCTGTGATTACATCGATAGCATGCATGTGCAAAACTGCAGTTCTTTTAAATCGTCAGATCGAGGTCTTTTAATCCAAAAATAAGCAAACCTCAATAAACAAGTACATTGTAATTTTCAGCAGAGGTCTGCAGAACTATTTGCCATGGGGAGTGTAACTAAGTTAGGCATTAATTTGCATATTAATGTTTAACTTTTTAATCATTTTTATACCTTTGTTTTATGAAACTAATCAAAGACTAATAATGTTAAACTTACTGTAACAATTAGCTAAGAAACTTTACTCCATAAACTCTGCTTACAACCGAACCCAAGTTCTACACTCATTAGTCTTGTAATGTTTCATATGATGTCTAGTTACCTGTGAACTGATCACTAGTAAACAGTTAAGAAAACTAAAATGATTTGGCATGGTGCATGTTATTTTAAAAATTAGTAAGTTTCCATATAAAACTACTTGCTTTGCAGTAATGTGTTGCTTTTGTTGCATTGTAAGGATGCACTGTGTACAGTAGTAGCTCAGTTGTTATGGTGGCAGATTTCTATGCAGTTGTCCCAGGTTCAAATCCCACTCTGACCACTGACAGGATTTGGCTTTGACCAAATCTCAGCACCAAAATCCACCACACTTGTAAATAGCCTACTGGTCTGCCTCCAACCAGTTAGGCTAATCTTTACTGTAGTCTTGTGTTCCCAATTAGTTAGTTTAAGCCAGTTATATACTTTGACACATAGATAAAGTTTAGGTTGCTTAAAAAATGCCAAATAAGTTAAAATATCAAAATGGAATTTCAAAGTTGAAAGGTAGTTTAAAAACAATTTTTTATTTTACTTATAAAGTCATCTTTACCTGAAGATGATATGTAAGTCAAAAATGTTTGTTTTTAAATTACCTTTCAATTTTGATGTCCCATTTTGATATTTTAGATAAAGCTTATTTTTATATTTATTTATTCTTGCCATGCCAACAAGGTTAAAGAATACGGAAAAGGCAGTACAGCTGGCGGTGGCAAAGGTAAAGGTGCAGCGGCCGTTAAAGCGCCTCCTTTCCATGAGGTCTGCGAACAAGTGAAACCACTAGTGGACCAAGGGGAACCCATCCCACCCCTCCTGATGGCCAAATTGTTGAAGTTTAAGTTAATACATATCAAGTCTAAGGATTTGGACAGAAGGGAAGAAGAAAAGAAGGTTAGTTAGAACTGGCTGTATGACATATGACTAGCATTAATCTTAATTTGTTTATTTCACTCTCCATACAAGTCATTCTTCCCAGGCCTGGTGGAAGCAGCTGAGCTCTAATAGCCTGGCTATCATAGTTGAGCCTTTGAAGGCACAAGTAACTTAGGGCATTCCGAGACATGAATATTGGCTTCTCTAAAATGCGCATTTGACCCTTTTTCAAAGAGAAATGTAACCGAAAAAAAAGAACCAACACTTGAACAATTTCAGAACTTCCTTTTTTAACTTAAAAAATGTGATGAAGCTCAGTAATTGGTATGGCCATGCAGGCCAAAGCAACCAGACAAGTTCCGCTGGGCTTGGTTCCTAGAAACTAACTTGCTTATTGTTTTACTGTGTTGGTACTTTCAAGGCTGCAAAAGCTGCCGACTCAGCAAAGAACAAAGATGACAAGAACAAAAAGGCGAGGAGCCCCTCGGGGAAGAGGTCCAAGTCACCTGGGAAGAAGAAAGGAAAAGGGAAAGAGTCTGATGTCCCCCCTTCTCCTAAGAAGGATAGCAAACTCAAGAGAAGAGGGGATGTAGAAGATACATTCAAGACCATTGGTTTGTTTTCACTGTTTATGATTATATGTGGTGTCACACAGGAATTAGTACAGCCAAACCTCTCTAAGATGGACACCAGCAGGTCTGGCCTTAACTGGCCACACATCTAGAAAGGTGTCCACCTTATAGAGATTTAAAATACAGTTATAATACTAAAAGACTGCCTGAGAAAATGGCAGGGGCCAAGATTTCGTGTCCATTTTGGAGAGGTGCCGGTCTTATCTAGATGTCCATCTTGAGGGATTTGAGTGTTTGTACTAAACCACTTTACCCATTCAGCCATTGAGGTGCTAAACCCTGTTAAGGAACTGTTAAAACAGTTTGGGAAAGCATTAACAGCATTCGTTCAAATAAGGGAATAAAACAGCATCGCACGTGTTTCTAGACAATTTTAGAAAAATTAATGGTTATGGCGTAAGAGGACACGAGAAAAGTGTTGAGAGAAAACGAGGTGAAGCCAAGTTTTCTCTCTGCTTTTCAAGTGCCCTCTTATGTCATAACCATTAATTTTTCTAAAATTGTCTAGAAACACGCGCGATGCTGTTTTATCCCTTTTAGAAAATAACTATAGAAATACAAAAAGATCTTGAGCTGTGTGACGTCAAATCCATTTTCTATTCTCTCATAGAAAATAGATTTGTAACCAATCAGAGCTTGCCTTACATCAGGATTATTTTCTAAAACCGTTTAGAATTCTTCACTGACTGTTAAAGAAGTTAGAGAAATAGTTAAAAGCTTCAGTTTAGACTGTTAAGAATTTTAGAAAAAGCCCTTAATCTGTGTTAAGAAAAGCCATTGGCTTCCATTGAGAATTGAAGGAACTCTGCCAATGTCCAGTAAAATATCAGTTCCTTTGCCTGTTGATAATGATAATCATCTGAACCATCTGAAAGCAGATTTTTCATTGCCAAACATGAGTTCTTAACCACACATCTCTCCGTAGATGATGAGCCGGATGATGAAGGGAGTCCTCAGCACTACATCCTCATCCACGGTGTTCTCATGTCCCAGGCCATGTACCATTTATCAGAGATTGGTGTTAACACAGATGCCATCATCACCATAAGAGCCGAAACTTATAACGAACCTCAATGTGGTCCTGAGTCAATCATAAAGGAAGCTTCGTTAGAAGTAAGTGCCTCAAAGAAGGTGGCATGGCTGACAGGAGGCTGCCTGGCTCAGTTGTTAGGGTGCTGGATTTGCTGCAGTTGTCCCGGGTTCAAATCCCATTCTGACCACTGACTGGGTTTGGCTACTTCAGTGATCCCAGAGTCAAGCCCATCATTCCTGTGAAAGGCCAACTGGTCTGCCTCCAATCATTTGGGAATCATAAATGTAGTTGCGATTGTAAAGGGGTTACTGACATACAATTGGGGCTCTGCCCTGTGTCTCAATCCCTGTCAATGTGGCAAGATATTAAAAACAGTGCAATTTCTTCTTTTCACTCCATGATCCGTCTTTTATTGTATAGTGATCTTTTATGGCCACCATATCATCAATCTTTTAATCTTTTAGTGGTTTAGGGCCTATGGTCTGTTGTAGTCTGTCTAACTGTATAGATTTCGTGTTGTTTCATTTGTATACAGTGAAAGCAAAGTAAATAAATAGGTAAATAGATAGACTCTCGTTTGCAAAACACTACAGAAACCAGAAATAAACACCGGCCTAATGAGCCACTTGGCTAGAGGTAGAATTTAGCTTAGCTTTCTCTCAGATCAAAGTATGGTTTAATAAAACAGGACCCAAATGATCCTGAAGCAGCAGAGAGGCAGGTTAAAGAGAAGGAAGAGCAGCAACATATATTTAAGGTGGAGCAGGAGTTGGAGGCCTTCCTCAGGGAAACTGCGAACATTGTCAAACAAGCCCCGTCTGGCCACAAACTGAAGGACATTGCCCGGTTCCAAGTGATAGTGAAGGACAGGACTGTGCCTGAAGGAGTGCTGGCCGAGCTGGATCCTGACAAGAAGGTATGTAAAAACGATACAAATACAGTGGAATTCCGGCTTAACGATATTCCCGGTATAACGATAAACATTCGTTTCCCCGGCAAAAGTTATAGTAAAATGTATGGGGCAGAACCCCGGTTTAACGATGTTCCCGGTTTATTACGATCGGGATTTTGTTCCCCGAGAGCAAAATTTTTCCCGGCATAACGATAAAGTCGACATGACAGAGCACAGGAAATGCTGGTTTTATAACAAAACAAAATAAACATCAATGCTTCTGTCAACAATCATTGTTCTTGCTTACGCTCCAGAAGCCATTAATGCTGACTGATGTGTTTTAAGCCGCTTTAGATCATTGTTTATCTGCCTTTTAACAGATCCCTTAATTTTATCATTTTGAACATAAAGTAAAAATGCGTACGTCACCTTTTTTCCAGTATAACGATATTTTTAGAAATATTCCCACAATATCGTTATACCGGGAGTCTCGGTATAATGATATCCTTGTTTAACAATACAGTTTTTACTTCCCCTTGGCATATCGTTAAACCGGGATTTCACTGTAATGAATTAAGTCGAATTCCGAAAAAAACGGCCACCGTACTTTGGGGTAAAATGATTTCCAAGGATACTTGTCGAGAATTCTAAAAGATACCCTAAAAATCAAGGCGTGAAAATGTTTGACCCTTAAAATACTTCATAGCGTTGAATTTGCATAACAGAATAACCACAGAAAGAAATCATCCTTCTTTTATTTTGTCTTTTGCATCCTTGACATTACCTTTTTCTTAAAATAGTTTTGATTTTTCTCAGAAAACCCCTAAAAGATACCCATTTCACGCGGCATTTGTCGATTTTTACCCTTAAAATACGACGAGCACCTATAATACCAATAGAGTCAGAGAGTTCCCCTCCCCCCTCGGGATATTAAAGCCTCTAATGGCCCATCATGTTATTGTAGCTGCACAATTCGTAGATGGGTTATAACGTAATTTCTAATATTTTAGCAAAAGAAAGTTTTTTAAGCTAGTTAAATAATATTTTGCAGACTGAGTTTGGAACTGCAATCTTTGAAGATGTGGCTGACGTCTGCTACAACATGTTGGATCAACATCAACAATACAAGCAATATCTAGAGTCGATGAAACTTATTCAGGTCCCAGTTCACACAACACGTGGATCCCCTCCCACTGCTTTGGGTGACGTGCCTTCAAATCACTCTGTTTCTGGTGCACAAGGTTTGTGTGTTGTGTGTGTAGAATCAAATAAGTTGTATGAACAGAATTTCTGGTGTGTTTTTTACTACTCTTTAACTAGTGTACAAGGCAGTACGTAGTGTAAAGCGTAGAAAATGCTCTAGAAATGTATCGATGCCGGTAGTATGGTACCTGTATGTCTGTATGTATAGTGTCCCGTGTAGCTAAACAGATGTACGCTGTAGTGTCCGGTGTAGCTAGACAAGTGGATAGATGGAGTTGTTCTCTGGAAGGCGACTCTGGTACAGATTTGACGTAGCTAGACAAGTTGATAGATGAAGTTGTACTCTGAAAGGCGACTCTTGTACACATCTGACGTACAAGTCGACAGATGGAGTTGTATTCTGGAAGGCGACTCTTGTACAGTGTCTGGCGTAGCTAGACAAGTTGACAGATGGAGTTGTACTATGGAAGGCGACTCTGGTACAGATCTGACGTAGCTAGACAAGTTGATAGATGGAGTTGTACTATGGAAGGCGACTCTTGTACAGTGTCTGACGTAGCTAGACAAGTTGATAAATGGAGTTGTACTCTGGAAGGCGACTCTTATACAGTGCCTGACAAAGGTAGACAAATTGTTAAATGTAATTGCTTTCTGGAAGACGACTCTTGTACAGTGTGTGCATGACATGACTTAGTTTTGCTACATTATTTTGCCTTAGTCTCAGTTTTCACAAATTAACAGTTTGATCAACATACAAATTAACTGCTCGTGCGTTGATACCTTGCTGTATTTCCCAGCTGGTGAGGGAGTTGCCCCAGTTCACGTGCAGGTGGACAGTCGCTACTACAGCCACCTGATGGACGGCGTCCCGACAGAGAGCCACAGTGTGCCGCTGATCCTGCACTGCCTCCTTGAACAGGTTTGATTTGATCAACAGAAATAATGATATGATAAAAAGATAAGATCTAACGCGTTAAAAAGTTTAATTAAAAAATCATTGACGTCTTGCCTTCACTTGTGGAAGGCTTCATCATAATGATAAGAAGATAAAATACTAGCGGAAAAAAGTGAGTAAAAAACTAAATTAGCATAAGTAATAAAAGAATGAAGAAACTATTGTTCGTGTGTTAAAAGGGAAGGTACAATAGCACAGTAAATCATGCGGTAAGGTTTTCCTTAATTAATTGTTTCCAAGTAAAACTGAGTTTGTAAGAATCGTCTCTGTTAAAATTGTTAGGGTGTTTTTGAATTTCAATAGCTTCTTTGATTAATCTTGGAAAGTAGTTTTCTGTTTTTGCAATTACTTGAGTATGAACTTTTTATAGATTTTATCTTTTTATCATGTCTTATCCACGCGAAAGCCTAAAGATTAGTAGAAATAATGATAATTATATGTAAATGAATAAGGCCAAGTCAAATTTGGAAAAAATCACACGTCTTTTGGCCTAATTCGAATTTCTTTCAGAATTAGGCCAAAAGACAAGTGATTTTATTCGAAATTTGACGAGGAATTATTCGATTACATTTTAATTATCTGGCAGACAAATTGTTACTTTCCTTTTTTTAGTTTTTCGAAACTTTGTTTTGTTCATTTTTGCTCGCGTGATGAACTAGTTGCCACGGATAATTTGTAGTTGCCTTGGATAATTTGTAGTTGCCATGTGAAATTTCGAACAAGGGGCCAATAACAAATGAAATCGAGGGCTGAATTCCGCCTATAATTTGTCTGTTATGTTATTATAATAATGACTCTGATATAGAAAAATGAAACGGTTCCTTTCCATGTGAATGTGTTCAAAGCGTTTTTCTCCCAGCGGACTTGGAGCATATATAGGAGCAGATGGAAGCCGCTTCAAAGCGGTCCATGTATGCTGGTACTCATTTTACCGACCCTGGAAAGATGGAAAACTGAGTTGATTTAGAAGAAGGTCAACCAAATACTCGACCCTCGTCCAGGCCGAGAATCAAACCGGGACCTCAGGATTGGGAGGCAGAGATCTTGCCAACCTCTCTGCTCTGTTCAGTGATATGAAGGCGCTTGATTTTTATAGTTCACGAAAGAAGTGCTTGTCACTCTACGAACCTAACGTCAACGCCAATCATTGACTTCAGATCTAATGTTCAATCCTTATCAGACATTTTACGACAAGAATTGCACAGTCTTTTTGAAGTCATTTTTTATTGACAGATTTTTATTGGAGTATGTTTCTGTTTAAATATCAGTAAGAATAATGTAAGCAGTGTTGTTTTTTTCAATATTAAAGCCTCAAAAAACGCCCTGATTTCTTGCTATATATCTTTAAGAATCACTATTTTTTAGATAAAAAGTTCCTATTTTTCCCTAAACTTTGTAGCAAACTGGTCAGAATTCGTGCAAAGACGCAATTTACGCAAATAGAACTAGTTATAAAAAACACCGTTGTCAGTAGTTTTTTTTTTTGTTTTTATGGTCGGCAGGTGTGCGTGACGGTAAATGAGAACAATCCATTGGACCAAGAAGTACCTCCCAGACCTGACGGCCTCAATAATATCCTGGCCAACCACATCTCAGGAAGAGTTTCAAAGCTTGCTCTCGCCTCAGATGAACACCAGGTAGCGTTCGATGATAATTTCTTCCCTATAACAAGGATTGGACTTCTCCTGAAATACAAATTCTTAAGAGTATCAGTTAGCAAAAATTGAAGAAAGCACTCCGAAAACCTCCTTACATTTGACAAAAAAAATTTTCAGTCAAACAACTGGAAATCAATTCATTTGAAGAAGTACACGTGTTCCTACACAAAGTATCATTGTTTTTCCTATTTCCGCTAGCTTAGCTTAATCGT
Organism: Hydrozoanthus tunicans; assembly: GCA_026413305.1. Lineage (NCBI taxonomy): Eukaryota > Metazoa > Cnidaria > Anthozoa > Zoantharia > Hydrozoanthidae > Hydrozoanthus > Hydrozoanthus tunicans. Next base: position 19,385 of record JAOBAT010024680.1, on the reverse strand, counting down.
GAAGCAGATTAACTCTTTGACTCCCCTGGACAGAACACTAATCTATCGCAGGTTAGCCCCAGGAGAACTGGTACTCATTTATACAGCTGTGTCGAATGGATCAAGCCGGATAAAGTGTCTTGTTCAAGGACACAACACAGTGGTCTGACCGGGGCTCTAACTCGTGACCCTAAGATTACAAGTTTAAAACGCTAACCGCTCAGCCAATACGCTTCCGACTCTCTAACCATTTTTGCGTTTTGGTTTAAGGAGCTCGTTGAAAGCGCAAAGGAAGCGGAAGTAAATGACAGCGTCACATCCAAACCAGTGATACTGCAACATGGCGACGAGGTTTGTTCCCGTTCCTACCATCTCAACAAGGCCAATGGACTTTCACCGCTTCAAGTCGAACTGGAGATGTTAAAGCTCTTTCCTCAGAACAACTTTAAGAACTTTTCTCAGCCTTTTGGCCGTGAAGCATTTGAGAGAGCAGCTTGTTATAACGAGCTACGGCAGTTCTGTAACGCCAACGCTGTGACGAGGGAAACTCTTGACAGAGCGCTAAGGCAGTACGCTTTTGAAGGTACGGTTTTGTTTATTTACAGTAACTCCCGATCACTAGAACCAAAACTCTTTAGAACTGTAAGAAAATTAAAATATATATAAAAGGCTTAAAAGGTTGAAAGTTCTTTAAAAAGTTTTCGACAAAATGTCATCATCAGGGTTTGCTTTATAGTCCTAAGTAATCCCCATAGGGAAAAGAAAACTTGGAAGTGCTTGTATCTTCTGTAAGAAAATTACTTACAGTAGTTATACTCTCGGACATTGGAATTCCCGATTACTCGAACCTTTTCAGTGTCTTCTAAAGGTTCGATTTATCAGGAGTCAGCTTTGTCTTTGAGTATTTTGAGATAATGTCAAAAATGAGAAGCAACAATAGCACACGGGGTCGAGAAACAGTGTTATTGAAAACTCAGTGTAGTTTCTCTCTTTAAATTCGGCTCTTCCACTCTTGAATTTGTGGATATTTTATTTCAGTTTGAGACAAAGGCTGTGCACGAAGCGCCGAAAGTCTTTTTCTATCAGCTGTAACTTGAACACGGAAAAGTATAATGGTAGTTGACAATGCGGAAAAAGATGGCGGCTCTACATTAGTACCACAATGCCTTGCGGACCTAACGCTTCTATACGAGGCTCAGAGAAGACCAAAGTCCGTGAAACTCCTCTTTGTACTAACAACTTTTTGAACGTCAAATTCAAAGTTTACATATTCTCTCTAAGTTAGTAACCAAGTTAAGGTTTGTCATGCGCTAAGAACTGTGGGTGAATATACGGGTCACCATCTCTTTCCGAATGGTCAATTGGAATTGTCGTTGCAGGCATGCTGCTCAAGGTTCCTGGTGAATACGGAGAAATTGTTGAACAAGCAGAGCTGGACAAAGCCTTCGAGTCATACTGCAACCCATGGGACTACCCATTCAACAAACTGAACACGGAAAAAAGCTCTTTGGGTGGTTCGTTTAGAAACTTGGATGATTGGTGTTTTGTTGAACACTTTGACCAGAAAACTCTCCTTCAGGTAAAACTTGATAGATTGGCCGAGGACCATTTCCTAAAGCCGTGGCTAAACTGTGCAACATTGCATGCAACGTTGCGCGCAACTGAAACCCTTCGTGTAGCCACTCGGTGAAACCGTTGCATGCAATGTTGCAGGAGTAGGATCGGTTTCTACTTCGCGCAACACTGCGTGCAACAATTTCAAAAGTTGCTATTATTTTATAAAAGCTTTAGAAGATCTTTTTCGTGTTTCCACTCTCTGTTGGAAACACTGGGATTGTTTGGAGAACTGGAGAAAAGGCTTGAATCACGAGCTGAAAGCAAATATCTTCTAAAGCTTAAACATTAAACTAGCTGCCATGGTTTGCTCGTTTAACCCAGTTTAATTCCACTGATGAAATAAGCATTTCAAAGCATAGAAAGTTGGACAGGGTTACCACTATTTTTGAAAATCATGGAAAGCCCTCTAATCGGGGTCGTGGTGTTTGAAAATCGAGGAACGAGCGAAAACAAAGCAAATAAAATGTTAAAGTATTTTTGATTAGACAACGAATCTGATGTTTAACTCTACAGATGATGTTCAATATTAGAAAATCTAAGATACTTTTTTGTGTTTCAACATTACGTTCCTTATCAAGGTCCTGGAGGAGGCCCGCGTGAGTCACCCGTTTGCAGACACTTATTACTACAAGAAAGACAACACTCTGTTGCTCGCCCTGCACAACCCACCCGGGCCAAACTCCCAAAGCTCTTCTTCGTGGGAAACTAAACTTCACTCCAATGTTGGTTTTCGCAACTATTTAGAGCATGTGGTAAGCTGCTTCTTTTATCCATTCAATCATAGTCAGTCATATGCATCCAACTTCTCCTTAACAAATGCAAAAAAAGGCGTTTTGTAATGGGAAAACAAGATTTGATCATTCAAAGTAAGTTACTGAAAGGAAAAAGTATAATTCTCTCAAACTTTTTTTAAATAGCGACCACCATGTGTAGTTTTTATTATTAGACTATTACTTAGACAATGACTACGAAATTCCACAAATTGTTTTATGTATTTCCATGTAGAACTAACCTCAGAAAGTTTTCGATTCGCTTTCAAGGACCTAATTTTTTTTTAATTCATTAAGTACAAACATCAATGATTGTGAAAGCATTTCGTCGTTTAGCTGTAAGCTCAAGGAATTTCTCTTGTCTTTGTGAATCGTGACAACTTTGCTATTTGTCCGTCAGTCATCTCGTTTTGTCCTTTTCTCGTTTTCGCCGTTCCTACCAGCCGTGCAAATTTAATTAATCAGTTTTATTTTGAGGGAGCTCATTCGCTATAATCCTCCTGCTTTTTTCCATAAGTTTCCTTGCTGTTATTTCTCATTGTACTTTATTTATTGTTAAACTTAGTGTAAGATCTAATGGCAAATAAAGAATGAAGGAATGAATGAATTAAATTCGATGAAAGCCCACAAAATGCAATCTAATTTATACAAAATTAATTTATTTTTTCTGGTACTCACAATACCCAAGGAGTTTTCTAATGTGTCCAGGCCCAGCCTCTAGAAAACTTTTTTGTGAGCTAAATTACTCATAAACGTTTTTAGGTGGATTCAATCGGGGACTGGTTACGAGAACAAGATCGTATCAAACAAGAAGCAAAGCGAACCCCGACCCCACCCCCACCGGCTCCAGAACAACCTGTTATACCCCTCAAAATAGGCAGCCGCTATGGGCTTCAAACCAGGGCAGAGGTAGCCGCCCTTAAGGCTGAAGAAGATGAAGCCAAGAATAAAAAGGGAAAAGGAAAGAAGAGTGCTAGGGCGGGGTCTCGATCGCCTCGCCGCAGTGCCAGGGGGGACAGATCGGAGTCACCAGACAAGAAAGATAAAAGTAAGAAATAATTAATCTAGGTTCAGGGGGTCCAACCGCCTCGATCGTGGATTATATATGTTTTTTTTCATAGTCTTCACAATTATTTTGTAAGGTTTTACAATCAAGCAATAATACTCCGAGAACCTACGTATAACGTCCATACTCAAGAAGACGCGAAGGTCTAACCGTTTGCAGATGTTAGACCAAAGGCAGCACCTTCTCTTTAGTTTTTTTAAGACCCCGAGTGAAAGTCCGGCACCGGGAATCGATCCCGGGCCTCCCGCACGGCAGACATGCGCCTAACTAACTGGGATAACCAGGCGCTGGAATTTCATAAGTACAGTTTTCATAAGAATCGTTGTTCAATCCACGGTATGAACTTTTCATTACTTCAATAATCGTTTACCTTTCGTTCATGCAGTATTAGGCCTTTGTTCCTTGGTAATGAGTGTAATTAATATAATTGTTAAAGCCTTTATTCTAAGCCGTTTTATTCTAAGGCACTTTTCTGCTCAACCGAAAGCATGAATCCCGACCACGTCCATTAGATTCAAGCTGTTGTTGTTATAGATAATGCCGTACTTTTTGCCTTGACACGATCTTCAGTCAGTTGAGCTGAAGAAAGGAACTACTAGAATATCAGTAGCTACTTTGTGATCAACTTAAAATTTTGATTGTTTCCAATCAACACCGTTTTAAATTTGAAGGTGCTATTGCCTTGAACCTTTCCCCTTCGTTGTAGCATATTCGAAACTTCAAGGTGATTGCAAAATAGCTGTTGTATTTGTCGCCGACGCCCTGAATAGTTTTTCTATCAAAACTAGTTTTAGCGTTTACTGTTAGGCAATCCTTTAGACGTGTTTTAAAATCTTTCAACTCACACAAAATAAACCGGAAAGGCAACAGAAGGTTTTGGTTTACGTGTATAGTCACAGCAAACCATTTACAAAATTTCTTGAAGTTCTAAAGTTTTAAACTTCTTTGTTTGCTTTAATTGAGGGAAGGAATTAAGGAGTTTTGTGAAGGAAAAAGTACTATAACTTGTTTTTCTCGTGTGGTAAAGTTCAAGCTGGTTACCAGTAGAACATTCCTTAATTTGTCGCTGTATTCTTTTTGATATCTTCAGATAAGAAGCGCGAGGGGTCTGGTTCTAGTCGACGCTCTGCCGGATCCAGGGCCCCCTCAGCTAAGCTGTCAGTGAAGAGTGACAAGAGGGGAGGGCGAAGCAGGTCCCGATTGAGCACCAATGAAGAACCCGTAGAAGTCGAGGTCCCAGCACCTCCCCCGCCGGAGGATTCGTATGACTTTGTTGGTTACGATGTAGGGGACAGTTTGGTGCACGCGTCTGGGTCCCTGACGACAATGTTCCCCAGCGATGGAGGCCAAATTCGTCTCGAGAAAACCACGTACATTCATGGGGCAAGAAGCGTTCGAGTATCTGTCTTGAAAGATGGCAACATGTTCGTTCTTCACTTTCTAGAACCAGTTGATGAGATTTTGAAGCAAGAAGAAATCGATGGTCAAGAAGACAAAGATGGTAAGAAGCTTTATTTTCTGTCGTTGATGAGATGTTTTCTCGTTGATAATTCGTTGGTGAGATGTTCTTTCGTTGATGAGATGTTTTCTTGTTTACGAAACCTTCTTTTGTTGATGAGATGATTTTTTTGTTGAAAAGATCTTCTTTCGTTGTTGAGATGTTTTTTCGTTGATGAGATGTTTTTTCGTTGATGAGACGTTCTTTAGTTTATAAGATGTTTTTTTGTTGCTGAGGCAATTGGCTGGTGATTTGATTAGTTGTTCGTTTATGAGATGTTCTTTGTTTGATCAGATGTTCTTTGTTTGATCAGATGTTCTTTGTTTGATCAGATGTTCTTTGTTTGATCAGATGTGCTTGCGTTGCTGAGATGTTTTTTCGTTAATATATGTTCTTTCTTTGATGACATAAAACTTCTTTCTTTTTTCAAGGTAACGCAAACGGAAAATACGAGACGATGAATGCAGCAGGGGGAACTGAAGAAGGCATCGAAAAGAGTGAGATTGAGCTGAGTGAAAAGGAAGTCTCTACTAGCGAACAAGGAGAGGAGAAAACGTCAAAACGCCGAAATCCAACGCCGTTCTGCGACTTCAGTTCGTTCGTAGCTCATCTTAGCGATGGAATGATTCTTAGTTTGAGTGGCTACGGACCTGATGGCTCCTTAAAGAAAAAACAAGCGGGTGAAGCCGAGGCATCAACGGCCGGGCCAGGTGGAAGTGACTCCGCCCAGGTGGCGCCGGTCGCCACACCCAGTCCGCAACCCAAGGCCGTGTCCCCAAAGGCGAGAAAAAAACAGGATGAAGAAGCAAAGAAGTTAGAAGAGCTGCAGCAGCAGCAACAGGTATTGAACGATTATTATTACTATTATTATTATTATTATTATTGCTATTTTTATTAGTATTATTGTTTCTATTATCATTGTTATTTTCTTTGTTATTATTGTTAGTATTATCATTATTATTGTTATTGTTATCATTATTATCATTGCCATTTTCATTATTATTATTATTATTATTATCATTGTTATTGAATTGTTGGTATCATCATTATTTTTATTATTACTATTATCATTGTTGACATTATTAATTTTATTGTTATTA
>JAOBAT010024680.1:0-13255 GCA_026413305.1 Hydrozoanthus tunicans | reverse complement strand
CTATTATTATTATTATTATTATTATTAATATTACCGTTATTATTATTATCATTGTTATTGAATTGTTGTTATCATCAATATTTTTATTATTACTATTATCATTGTTGACATTATTAATTTTATTGTTATTACTATTATTATTATTATTATTATTATTAATATTACCGTTATTATTATTATCATTGTTATTGAATTGTTGTTATCATCATTATTTTTATTATTACTATTATCATTGTTGACGTTATTAATTTTATTGTTATTACTATTATTATTATTATTATTATTAATATTACCGTTATTATTATTATCATTATTATTGTTGTCACTTTTGGGTGAAACCATCTTGAAGTTTTACCAGAAAGGTGTTTTACTCTCTTTGACATTTTTCTAACCATCAAAGACACAAACGCGGAAATCTGCCAGTAGGATTCGCACGTGCCTTTAAGTTCTTTAAGCCTCTTTCAGTTCAGTTTCTTGTTCAAGGTCATGCGCTCCTTGTCGACATTTGTTAAGTTGCAGCAATACAAAACCTAGGTTTTCTTGTTTTTGAGCTCAGTAAACGAAAATAGTTAGACTTGAACTTGAGAGCCAAGGCCCTTGAAAATAGCTCAAAATGCTTTTGGAAAAAGTCCTTGAATAACGCATATTGGAGTTGATATATTTGACTCAAATGAAGAGGCCCTATTTAATTTGCGGCTTTGCTTGTTTTCACGGTTGTGATTTTCACATGGGAATGTAAGATTGAACAGCAGTAGCTGCACCTATGTGTAACATGACATGCACCAGCAAAGCCTTGGGTTGAAATTAGTGTTCATTAGATTGAAAGCGAGGTATTTGGGTCAATGACGTCAGCTTCAATACGTTCTATTGGTTTCTGGAAAAGCTGCAAGAAACCTGATCCCAGTGTTTAGTTAAGTTATTAATGATAATGATGATGATAATAATGATAATGAAAGTAAAAATAATAATAACAACAGCTAGGTAATGACAAGAATGATAATATAAAGGTCTCTAATTGTTTGCTGAAACTACAGGAGGAAGAACGAGTGAGACTGGAAGAAGCGAAAAGGAAAGCGATTGAAGAGAAACTAAAGAAGCCATTCCAGCAGTTGTTTGTCTCTAGTCCGGACGGCCTCCGTGTTGAGTATTTTAATGACGGCTCGTACCCCAGCGAAGACGACGCAGGTGGGGTGCTAGTTCGACAGGGGTATCCAGTCAAGGAGAAAGCCTTGCAGACCCGTGAGAGAACAAAGGAGACACCAGCTACAGGAGAAATATGGCGAACTATCACTACAAATGGAACTGTGATAAAGGTAAGCTTCTTTATAAAGGTTTTTTGAATATTTCTTGCGGACGACCATTTGAATTTGGAGTCAACTCACGATTACGCAGAAAATAGTACAAAACCTGTACATTTACCCTCAATTCCTTGCGCATACACGTCTAAACTTGCCCATAAAAACGCATAGAGAGACTCTATAAACCTCAAACTTGACACACAGAGTGTTGTTTTAGTACAAGGAAGAGTTTTACCCTCCCTGAGGTTTTTTTTTACGGTGTAATGTTCGCAATGAATTGTGGTAGGATGTACAGCTGCCATGTTTTTTGGAATGGTTGATTGAAGTAGGGAAAAAACTCGTGTTTCTGATTGTTCCTGTTTTCCCCCAATATAGCAACTAACCAGCGGCGGTGTGGAGGTTCTTTTCCCCGATGGAGCTGTCAGTAGCTGTAGGTCATTTCCAGTTAAACATTCTCAGGCTTCCAGTAAGCCTGGAAGCGCAGTGGGTACCAAACCCCATCAAGATACGGCTACTGCCCCAGGCAAGAAAGGAGGAAGGGGGGCTGGTGCGAGTCAAAAGTCAGTCGAGGATCCCTCGGTACCAGCGATTTCTGAGCCGGAAAAAATACCTGAGTGGCTAAGTACGGGAGTTGATGGCAAGCGAGTTTTAACGCAGCCTGACGGAACTCACGAAGTTCTCGCTAACATCTTGTGTTCTTTCGCTTCCTGTCCACACACTGAACAGGTAAGACAAAAGTCATATTCTTTGAAGTTAAAGTGCTACTAGTGCTGAAATTCAAGATCACGGGCTTTTTTTGCTGAATCGTGAAGTAGAGATATAAGATAAACATGTTGTCAAACCTTCGAGAACAAAAACGTTGGAGTGTGTTTTCTCGACGCTCAATGCTGGTGTTTTTGTCTGCTATTAATCGAGAGCGAACTACCTGCGTCATGCTGGGTTGAGCACAGACAACGGATATGACGTCAATGACTTAACCCGCGCCGCTCTCAAATTAGCTGCATTGTATACAGAGAGGCCGAATGGGTTTCTTTCGTTGTTTTTTCACTAATGTTATTTTTAGGTAGTTTTGCCTATGATTGGCATTATGTAAGTTGAGTCATTGGCGTCATATGGCGATTTGCATTTCTCTGTAACGGCTGACGGATTTTTCGCTCGGTTCATCGGCAAAATTTGAGAGGCAAAATGGCGGGAAAATGTGTTGCAGCGTGGTTTTTGCTCTCTGTGTCTTTAGAACTTTATTCCTTTTTGATCAATTTCTTCAATCTACGTCACAGTGAGCGCGTTGTTCTTGCTGAATAAAACTTTTGTTAAGTCGCTTTTCATATCAGCAGCTCAAATTTGATAATCCTGTACATAAATCTAACGCCAAGCAAATTAATTTGATCGTTTCTAAGGTTTGAATTTCCCGCGCGCCGCCATTTTGAAATGTGACGTGTTTTGGTTGCAGTTCCAGACCCCTCTCGTTTACTGTTATTGTTTTCATTGAGAGTGGAGACTGGCACTACTTTAAAGATTCGTACACGTTTTGCTCAAATCAAACATTTTTTCCTTGGTATTCATTTTAATTATGTACTGTTAGGTAAGTAAATGAAAAGTTTCGGGCACTTTAGGCAACATCGACGACGGCGGCTTACAAAAAACCCTTCATGGCTTCCCCTTTTCGACCATGTTTGGCTCGTTTGCCCTCTTTTTCCTTCTAGTGACGCTTTGTGAAGAGGAAAAGATTAAAGTGCATATAACGCTAATAACTTTTTTGGGATCAAATCATTTCACATACAATTTAAAGTACTTCTGCTAAAAAAATTCGGATTTTGTTCATAGTGTTTTTTCCGACAGTGGCTCAAACTAGCAAAATATTCAGACATCTTGGTTCACGACCAGGTTTTCAGGGGACTGGGTTGTGACGTCATTCCCTACATATAATATTGAGCAAATGAGATATTTTCTAAACACAAAGGGACAAAAGAACTGAAAACTGTTTGAGGAATTGGAATCTGCTTCAGAATCAAAAAGATTTCCGGGAATGACGTCGCAACCCAGTCCCCTTAAAACGCGGTCGTGAACCAACAAAACTTAAACTTCAAATGCGTATGAAAAGTCGAGAATACGGCCTCTTTCAAAAATTCTTTTCTTAAACGTCTTTAGTTTCCAAACACTTTTAGTGGTTATAAGAATAATTGTTAGTGTTATAGGCCCTTTAAAGTTCCCTTCATAAAGATGAAAGAATACTAAGACAATTATTTTGTTGATCGTTCCCGTAGTCGTAAGAACACTGAAATTGGTATTTTCACGTTGTAGTTTTAGGACAACGACGTGCAGCTGACCCGCACCTTGCATTCCACCGTGCAGTTATTGTATTCACTATTGTTTTCTACTGTCGCCGTCCTTGCTTAAAAGTCCTTACTAACAACATAGTAACTGTACTCATTTCTACTAACTATTCTAACAACTAGAAAAACAACCATACTAGTACAACATCTGCCGCTTAGGGGTTTCTCAAAACTTAACACGTCGAACTGATTTGTTGTTTTGTAACCGTAGGCACTAAGAACAAGAGAGGACAATGTGGTGATTGTCGACCGACCGAACGGCACTCGTGTGGTTGAACATGCTGATGGTACCAGAATCACAACATTTTACCAAGACGTTCAGGTTATCTGTGCGACATTTGTACATGTTTGAGTTTAATTCACAATGAATGTTTCAGTGATATTGATGTTTAAATGAAAGTCACAACGTGGATAGTTGAATGTTTATTTAAAAAACTGCATCAAGCTTCGTGACGAAAATTTAGGCTTTGGCAACTGTTTCTATAAGACTATGGGCCTAGCCAGAAAAAAAACTCTTTATCTCTTATTTTTAAAATTGCAATCATACATATCAACGGTGAACTGTGAGTTTTATACAAAGAAGTTATTTTGCAATGAGAAAATGGAAATTGATCAAATATAGAAAAATACAGGAGATTAAAAGCAAAATTCTCCTAAACTAGTAACAGGAAAAGTATGGGTTCTAGTTGGGAGAATTTAGCAATACGCCACTTGGTGTATTTCTGGCTGAAAGGTCGAACACTAACGGTACGGCTACAGGGCTCAAAATACGTTCAGAAAATATGCAATGTTTTGTAGGCTGTTCAATGTAGAACTGTTTTTGGAATGAACAGATTGCACATAAGATTGTAGCAAGAAACATAAACAAGTGCTTCTCACTTCTCTTTTGCAGTCATTTTGAGGTGATAAAATCAGGTTTATCACTGATTTTACAAATAGCAATCAATTTTCTGATCCCCCTTTTTGTAGAATTGCTTCATCTTAAATTGCAACTGAAAACAAAAGTCATCGGGAAAAGGTGAAAACGGTGAAATCGTTTCTTACAGTGTTGCAGGAGTAGGATCGGTTTCTATTTCACGCAGCGTTGGGTGCAACAATTTCAAAGGTGCAATTCTTTCATTGCGCGCAACTGTTGCATCGTGTAGCCGTATCTTATCTATCGGGCACGGCTATTCTTTCTGTATTATCATTTGAGTTGAAGGTTGTAACATCTTGTGCTTATTCTAGAAACAGACGCAGGTTGCAAACAACGAGACCGGCGAGGAGGCTCGATACACAAGCGAAAAAGTGCAGTTTGTGAAAGTCGAATGCTCTGGGTTTGCTGCCGTGACGTTCCAGACCAACACCGGAGCTTGTGTTACAACCTGGGGTAACGCAACCAATATGGTCACACAAGCCAACGGTTCATCCGTCATGTCTAAACCCGATAACTCGCGCTTGCAGATAGACCAGAAAGGTAATGTTTCTACTCCTTTTTGTAGCTACCTTTCGTTTAAAGACATAACTTTACTAAATTAGTAAGGTTTTCCTAACGCAACAACTTAAATAAATAAGCAGAACGTGATTTAAATTTTGACGTTTGGGTATCTTCTCGATGCCATTATCAGAGTAAGAACTTTAATGGTGATGTGGTTAAAAGTACAAGTGTTAACAATAGAACAGTTGTTCAAATAACTTAATGCAAAAGAAAAAAGAAAAAAAAACTCGCTTTGTGAATGCTAAAGATGAAAGTGATTTTCTTAAAAGTAAACGATGATTGAAAAATATTTTCTCTAGGTTATTTCGTAGTCGTAAAGATTTAAAAACAGAGCTTTTCATGTTGTAGTCTTCTAATTGACGCCGTGCAGGCGGCCCGCACGGTGCACTCTAACGTGCAGCTGTTGTATTCACTAATGTGTTCCGCCGTCGTCACCGCACACGTGTCGTAAACTCCCTATTGTTCATAGTTTCCACACAGCACCAAAAAATTTCAAACGATTTTCTGAGGATAAATCTTGTTCAACTACAGGTGTTGTTTCCTTTGTACCTCGGGACTTAGTACTGGGTAAAGGTTTTCCCTTGCCTGAGCCGCTATCGGACGGCTCAAACGTACCAGCGGGCGTTTATGTCATGCGCAGTGCTGCCCAGTCGTGTTGTGAAATGAAAGACAAAAATGGATCTTTATTCAACGTGATCTCTAATGGAGTTACGACGGTGCGAAGACCAGAGGACACAGCTAGCGAAGTCAGGACTGTCGAAAAAGATGTGAAAGTTGAAGAGACATCGGGTAAGTGTTTGCTCAAATGTATTTATTTTGAAAAATGGAGCTAGGGGTAAATAGAAGGATTGTAGTAGATTGAAGATTGAGCGGGGATGGATGCGTAAAAACATTGGTAGGCAATGAAGAGTTGAATGGATAAATATGAATGGATGAATGGATGGATGGGTAATTATTTATATTGGTGATTAGTTAAGTAAACGGTATACATGTACGAGGAGAATGGTTTGAAATGGAGTTAGATAGATTGATGGTAAGTTAAACGGACGGATTTATGAATACATAAACGCAAACACATTGTTCTGATTGATATCTGTTGAACTTGATAAACAGATGAACGGCTTAATAGAGGGTAAAAGGGTTGGTGTATGAATGAATGAATGAATGAATGAATGAATGAATGAGAGAGTTATTGAACGAATGAATAAATAGGCATGCCCAATATTCAATGTATGAATTGGTAAATATCAAAGAATTATAAACTTCCGTTGTTCGTATCCCTAGGCTAAAAAGCTTAACCCTTTCTCGAGCCAAGTGGCACATTTAGCCGGCGCTTACCCCCAGTTTCCGAAATGTTAAGTGGAGGAGAGTTTCTTACTCCCCCTGGACAGGACACTCATCTATCGCAGATTAGCCTCTAGCAGAACTGGTACTCACTTATACAGCTGAGTCGACTGGAACAAAGTCGGGTTAAGTGTCTTGCTCAAGGACAAAACACAAGAGTCTGACCAGGGCATGGAACTCTCTAATGACGTGAACTATGCTTGTTTCCAGACCCCTCAGTAAGCGTGCCTTCACTCGGCCCGTTGGCGACAGCGACGCGAACACCGCAGGTTCCAAGATTTTTCGTTATTCACGCCGACGGAACAGGATCGGAGCTGCTTCGCAGTGTTGATGTCGCTGATTTTCTCGACCAGGCGAAAAAAGACCCACAATGCGCTGTGCTTGAGAACCCCGTTGAGGGGTATGCTGGCGTAACCGGGCTGACAATACTGCGACCTTTCTCAGGTGCGTTCATTGTGTCATTAGAAAGTATAAGATTGCCTTTGCAGTTCTTGGCTTTAATATTTTTCCATCGTGCAGCCTCATTTTCAATTATCTTTTTACCTAAAATATCGGTTTATTTCGTTTAACGCACAAGAATGTTAACGTCGAGGTAAATAACGCGGTCTGAAGGGGCTGCGTTTTCAGTTCTAGAAAACTAACACGATATTGAAGGTATAATTAGCGCGATCGGATAAATCAGTTATTGCTGTTAAACTATCTCGCCAGAAAATTAAAATTGTCGAAACAAACGTGCTTAGAAATTTTTCGCGTAATAATATAAAGCATAACTTCTTGACGTCCCTCGCTATTTATTTACCAGTACTACTAACATGTATATTTTTTTTTTCCATTTTGGTTCGTCCCGAATCATCAATTTTTGTTACGAACGCGTAGAGATTTTTCACTATTCTGTACAATGCACCTCTCTCTTATGTAAATCTGTTCATTTTTAAACAGGTGGGATTAGTAGGACGTGGACCAAACTTAAAGACGAGGAGAAAATAATACCCGAGAGTTTGAGGGAAAGGGACTTTCGTTCTTTGCCTGCTGTGGAACAGAAGTCACCGGGGCCGCCCTTCGGATCGAACGTCGGTGAGACTTTTTTATTTGTTTTTGTTCTTATTGAATTTGTTTAGTTTTATTTCATTTTATTTGTTTTATTTGTTTTATTTTGTTTTACTTTACTTTACTTTATTTTTGTTTATTTCAGTTTTTTAAATTTAATCTAAATTTTACTCTTTATTTTTTAAATTTATTTTTCTTTTATTTCTTTTATTTTGTTTTTTATTTCATTTTGAATTGATTATTTTTACTTTTATTTTTTATATTAATTTTTTTATTCTGTTGTTTTATTTTAAAATTTTATTTCATTTTTTTAATTTTATTTCAATTTCTTTCTATTTTCTTTCATTTTATTTTATTTTGTTTTGTTTAATTTCATTTTTCACTTTGTTTTAGTAAGGAAACTGTTGAAGACATTAGTCTTTGATTTACTTAAGTTGTGCGTGAAAAATGCAGTATACAAGATGATTAGCTTGGTATCTTAATATATCGTAACAGGTACAGGTCTTAGTATCGGCTCCCGGATGAACAACACCGATTTTCAAACACCCCCAATCACTTGCCCTGCAGTACTTCAGCTTAGGCAGCTATTGCAGCTTCAACCGCTGACCATTATTGACCGTCAACGCGTGATAGACGCTCTTGGGAAGTATGGCCAGTATGTGGCTAAGAGGCAGGCGAAGTCAGATTCTCTTTTACCAGAAGACCCTCGTGAGGAGAGTGAAAAGCTCGCGGCAGAGGAGTTGCATGCCAAGGTATTTGATATTTTTACACTTACAGTAAAATCTCGCAAACTAAAACTCACAGAGAAGCGACAGAGGTCTGACCGGGGCTCGAACTCGCGACCCTAGGATTAAGAGTCGAACACGCTAACCACTCGGCCACTCCGCCGCCGACAATAATCAGGACAGTCACACTCTATTTCAAACTCACAGATACCTGCTATTCTTCACTGATCTTTTAAATAATTTTTCCATTCTTTAGATGACAAAGAGCAAAGAAGAAAAAGAGAGTGCAGAAAGTGAGTCGGTAGAAATTTTCTTTGTCTAATGGATTATTTTTCTGGAAATGATAACTGATTCTAAACTATGTGTTATGCAACCTCATGTTGTATTAAGCCATCGAGTTATAATATGTTATGTTATACAATACTATCCTAGGTTATATTATGTTGTTTTGTTTTGTTATGTGATGTTATGATAGGTTACTTTAACAACGAAAATATTCACACGATTAAACTTTTTTACGAAAAAAGTCCGAAAATTTAGTTGTCCGCAAAAATAATTTTTGAAACAGTAAAATAACCGAAAGTTTAAAATATGCCTGATTTTATTTACTGAGTTAGAGTGAGAAAGCACAACTAATACAGTGCTCTAAAGACATTGAAAATGGCAAAATAAAGCAATAACGACCTCGTTTTTGTTGGTGTTGTTTGTAAACCAGTTTAATTTCATTGATAAATTTTTAAAAAAATCTAAAGTGTGTTAAAAGTTTTCGTTTGCCCGAAATTTAAGGTCGGAATAGTTTCGTAGAATGTTATGTTATGGTATATCTTAACTCATTAGGTTCGGAGTAAAGAGAAGTGACGTTAAATTCTGTCTTTTTTCACTAGCTGAGACTGGTCTGATTGAAGCGTCCACGAGGGAAAGAAAAATCATAAATCACGAAGACAAAGAAGCTACGCCAAACTTTTCAAGTAATATTGACGCTAATAACGTTGAACAGAAATACGTTGATGCAATTACTCCCGACCCAGTTCCCCCGCCGCCTCCTGCAACGTGGAAGAGACCTGCGCACGAGTGGGAACGTGATAGAATTGAGCTTGCTGAGCTGCAGTACGGCCAGCATGCTTTGCGCTTCAAGGAAGTACCACCATATTTTGAGACAGCACAAGGTAAGTTGATTGAAAATGAAAAATGCTTCATCGCCATCATCATCATCATCATCATCACCATCATTGTCTTCATCACCATCACCATCACCATCATCGTTATCATTAAAGACCTTAATTACCTGACGTCAGTGTTGCCACTGAGACCAACCGGAAATCAAATATCAGTAGTTGATGCGTACTTGCAAACTTCATGCGGCTGTGGTGATCGTCGCGGAGGTGAAAAGCATCTTGGCTGCCTCCGTGACGATCACCACGCCCGCATGACGTGTGTAAGTACGCGTCAACTACTGATATTTGATTTCTGATTCGCCTCCGTGGAGACACGGACGGCTCGTGCTTAAGTTCTCTATTATCATCACCATAATCGTCGTCATCATCATCATCATCATTATCACCACCATCATCGTCATCATCATTATCATCACCATCATCTTCGTCATTACTATTATCATCATCATCATCAAACCGTTGTCGTCATCACTACCATCATCAAATTCGTCATCATCATCATCTCGGCTATATCTATTTTGCGCAAAAACAATTTTCATCTACTTGTTTATGATATTTAAAAAGATAAAATTGGCCTGCCCAGGCGTGCAGGAAGTCAGTTTAGAATAGCTGTATAGGGCTAGTTGAGCTAGACTGCCTTCTTGTTTATTAACATATTTAAAGTCAGACTTCTGCTATTAACTGTCTGCTAATCAAGGTTAATTCCATTCTCGTCCCCAGAGCCCATCTTTTCTCGTGCGAAGGGCCCGCCGGCTAAGAGAAGCGATGGGCTCTGGGGACGAGAATGGGTTAATTCATACTAGAGACTTAAAAGATTGTTCGATATTCTTGTTATTGTTATTTAGATATTGTTGTTTATAATGTTGTTGTCCTTTTCATTTCTGTTATTACTTCTTTGCAGGCCAAGCATTTCTTAGGGGTACATATAATCAGAGCGTTCCAGATATTGAATCGCTGACAGCAGAGCTTGCAGAACAGACCCGACACCCTCCCCCAGGCAAGACAAGTCCACCCGACACACCACTGCAGGAGCCACAACTCTGCGTGGACACATTCGACAATCAAGGTATTTCGCATTATCCATTTCCAGCCGACAAATGTAATAGATATAATGCGATCATTGTTTTGTCTAGATCTGATTAAGAAACTTGCTTAGCACTCTGTTTGGTATACTCTGCCATGCTGTGTTATTTCCCGTACGAATCACACCTTAATCTTTGCATTTGTCAAGGATATAAACCACAGGCACTTGTAACAGCACAGTGTTTGAAAGTGGTTTTGAACTAAACCTAAATACCTCACGGATTTGTGTTCTTTCCGAATTGCTTACTAAAATATTTAGTACACTTCCAAAATGTTTTTCGTGGTCGTTTTCTTATTTTACGTATTTCTCATTGTATAAGCTTTTGTCATTCAGACTTAACAGCTTTCGTCTAATACCGGTAGTCTTTGAGTCTTCATCCCTGTACTGTGAAAAGCAATGTTATTACCCAATTAAACCGGGGGGGGTTTAAAAGTGTATTTGTTCTGTCTTCATTTGTTTGTTTATAGTGTTAAAGAAAAGGTTTTTAAGTTCATAGCTCCAGACAACGTCTTAAAGCCTATTTTGTTCTTCGAAGTAGCAATATTTTGGCTCAAAACTGTACCACTGATCGCGCGGCCAAAAGATCACATGTTAACATTCGTGAAATCAGTTGTTTTGCTAAAAAGAAAAATGGGGACTCGTATCAATCTAAATAATCTACCGCGGTGGAAAGTGTGGTCACACCGGAAGGCGGAACGAACAAAGCTGACAAAAGTACAAATTAACACAAAGGTGTAGCAATGCATATCTTTTTAAATCGTGTGACGTCATGAACCAAAACTCGTTCCCAGTTTCCAAGACATTTTCGAGGTAAAATTTCCCCTTTTTACATCAACTAAAACCACGATATTTTTTCTCGTCATTTGTTTGTCGGTGGTTTTTTACTGTGCACATGTTTCAAGAAAATTAACAACAACAACAAAATTTTGTAATATTTACTTTAAATTTATTTTAACAGGAAATGCAGAAGGTTTGGCGGTAGAGACTCTATCTCCTCCAGCTGCCACAAGCGCCACACCGAACAACCTGCGCCCTACAAACCCCACCCCAGCACATGCGGATGGGAAAGGTACCCCTACTCCCTTGAGACCCGATAATCCCACTCCTGCGCATGCGTCCAAGACAGCCGATCCTCGTCCTACGAATCCTACACCGGCCAAGGCATCTGGTGACCAGGCCCCTAACAATTCGCCTCTGGAGTCCCCTCAGTTGAGAGGAAACTTGCCCTCGGTGGAAGAGGCGACAAGCCCCCCATTGGAGGAAATGGCGGCTGACAGCGCCGAGCCCGATAACCCGGATGATGGTAGACCGCCGATAATGTCTTGTATGTCTGATATTTTAGTGCTTTAGCCTTGATTCACAAACAACCATATATCACTCACGCCCGGGCAATATAGAAAATTAGCGATATCCGTTCACGGGTCGCTCATGGGCCCGATATTTTCTTCATTTTAGTGTGTCGCTTGCGTCTAGAAACCCATTATCAGGGCCTTCAAACACTATTTTAGGGGGTTAGAAAGGTTAGAAGAAGGATGTTTATGAGAAATACACATCGCTAATATTTCACGCGCGTCCGGGCATTTTGTGTAAGAACACTTTTCAGGTTCATTTATAAAAGACGTTTATTACCGTTCTGAATAAATTAACCCTTTGGTCCTAAAAGTTTTCGAAATTTACCGTCATTCCCTTTTATTTTTTCAAAAAAATGCGTCCTAACGTTTCCGGTTTTGTATTATTGCTTAACGTTCAAACTAGGACGTGCGTTACCCATCGGCTATCATTGTAGTTATCTGAATTCCAGTTGTTAGCAATAATGAATAGTTGCAGTTCTTGTAATTGGAAGCAAGTTGGTTCTAATGGTTGCAAGTTGCAAGAAGTTGCAGTTCCAGCAGTTGCAAGATATAGGTAACTGCGTTTCCAGCAATTCTTGTAGTTGCAAGTTAGAAGGAGCTGCAAGTTGTAAGAAGTTGCAGTTCTAGTAGTTGAAGTCTCAAGTTATAGGCAGCTGCACTTCAAATAGTTGCAATTCTTGTAAGAAGCACTTGCAAGTTGCAAGAAGTTGCAGTTTCAGTAGTTGCAAAATCGGAAGCATTTAAAGTACTTGTAGGTAGAAGCCTTAAAGAAGTCTTTAGTACCAAAATCAGTTTTTTGTTTCATTCCCGTGTTAAACCAAAAACGATGGCCAGCATTATTAACCTAACTCTGACGTACATTGTACCCAAATATTTTGCTAACATCATTAAACACACTATTAGCAACTGAAGCTCACGTTGGCGCGAAAAGTCTGTACTTTGATGTGACCGGACAGCCTCGAACCAGCAAAGTCAAGCTACCGACATCCATTCTCAGCGGCAAACCCGGATCACTGCCAAATACTCAGGTGTGTTGTGACGACAGAATTGCACTCGGTACTCGCTTAACATCCTAATCCACTTTTGCTTCTCCAGAACGTAGAACGAATTATGGAGTTTAATATTAGATGTTTTGGTCTGAAAATCTGAAACGAGGCGATGAACTTGATAAAAAGATAAAATCTATTAAGTGTTTTACGGTTTTCACGCGTTAAGATTTCAAAAAAACATTTACGTTTCGCCTTCTCTTGTCGAGGGGCGAGTCAGGGGAGTCAGGATCGCCGAGTGGTTAGCGCTCGCGCCTCCAACCTCTGTGGACCCGGGATCGAATCCTGGGTTTGCATATGGGCTAAGATTTGTCGATCTTCTTCTGACTCCGAGGGTTTTTCTCCGGGTTCTCCGGTTTTCCTCCCTCCACAAA